>CM022704.1:45089945-45191398 GCA_012295165.1 Asparagus setaceus
CATCATCAACGCACGGAGACTTCGCCCATACTGTCAAGCACACTCCATCATTGTGCGGACAAACCTACCTCTGAAGAAAGCTCTTGGCAGCCCAACCACTTCAGGGAGGATGATCACTTGGTCAGTCGAACTCAGTGAATATGATGTGCAGTTCGAGCCAAGAAAGACCATCAAAGCCCAAGCTCTTGCCGACTTCCTCATTAAGTCTGCCACAAATGAAGACAAGCCATCTCCTCCCTTGCTTCCAAGCCAATCCAAATCTCCAGTACCTCGAGCAGTCAAAGCTCCCGCTTCCCAGGTGCGTCGCAACCTTGAGCACAACTCGCCAGAGTTTGAATCATGGTGGTTGCTAAAGGTGGACGGCTCCTCAGGCGAAGCCGACAGCGGAGCAGGAGTCGTCCTGCATAGTCCCGATGGGACGACGCATGAGCACTCTATTGCCTTTGATTTTTCAGCCTCCAACAACGAGGCTAAATATGAAGCTCTTTTGGTAGGCCTTCGAGCTGCCTTAGCTGTGAAGGCTGACCTCCTCTACATCCTTGCCGACTCTCAGGTCGTAGTCCACCAAGTAAATGGGGAGTATGCTGCCAAAGATCCGAGGATGGTCCTCTATCTGAAGGTGGTTAAGGAGCTGCTTAACAAATTTATAGAATCCCTAATCGCCCAAGTCCCCCGCGCTCTCAACGCGCGGGCGGACGCCTTGTCCAAACTTGGATCCACTAGCTCAAGAGATGATCCAAGACCTATCCATACTGGCACTCTCAAGTGCCCGAGCATCACCAAGTCCCCAGAATCGATCATGTAGGCCGAGGCGCCCGTCGAACCTTGTTGGATGGATCCCATCATCCAATATTTAGCTAAGGGAATTACGCCAGAGCATGCCGCTGAAGCCAAAGTTTGCGCAGAAATACCCTCCGATATCTCATGCTTGATGGCCAGCTTTACAGGTTATCCTACTCCAACAGCGGAGTAGGGCCCTACCTCCGATGCCTTCGTCCGCCTCAAGCTAGCTATGTCCTCAAGGAGATCCATGAAGGGACCTGTAAAACTACCCAGGGGCCCGTACACTTGCTCAGAAGATCATCCGCCAAGGATACTACTGGCCTACCATCCTAGCCGAGTCCAGGTGACTCGTATTCCGCTGCAAGAAGTGTCAGCTCTTTTCAAGCATCCCTCGAGTCGCCGCCACCAAGCTAACCCCCATATTGAGCCCAATCCCCTTCACTCAATGGGGGTTAGACTTGCTGGGGCCTCTCCCAATCGCCTCTGGGCAGCCGAAATTCTTGGTCGTGGCCATCGACTACTTCACCAAATGGATCGAAGAGGAGCCCTTAGCCAAAATTAGAGAAAGCAACATCACCAATTTTGTTTGGAGATCCATTGTATGCCGATTCGTCATCCCCCTTGCTTTCATCACTGACAACGACACCCAATTCGATAGAAAAGGCTTTTGAAGCTTCTATCAAGAATGGAACATCTGGCTCAAATTTGCCTCAGTGGCCCATCCGAAGTGCAACGGGCTTGCTGAAGTTGCCAACGAGTGCATTCTCTAAGCCCTCAAAAAGAAGGTGGGCAAAGCCACGGGGAGTTGGGTCGACGAGCTGCCTGGGATCTTATGGTCATATCGCACCACACACAAGAGCTCTACAGGTGAAACCCCATTCAAGCTGGCCTATGGAGCGGAAGCAGTTGCCCCAGTTGAAGTCAGCACAACCATACGGTGAGGCATTTCGATGAGGACTTGAATGATGAAGGACTTCAGCTGGACTCGTCCTCATTAATGAAGTCTGAGAGAAGGCTCTTCGATCCCAGGTCATCAACCAACAACGCATATCTCGGCACTACAACAACAAGGTCCGACCATGAAGATTCAATATAGGTGACCTCGTCCTTCGCCGAGCCATCTTCGACAGAGACACCAAGCAAGGCAAGTTGGCCGCCACTTGGGAAGGACCTTACACCGTCCTGGAAGAAATACGTCCAGGCACCTATCACCTCAGAAGCTACGATGGGAGGATTCTGCAACATCCTTAGAACATCGAGCACCTTAGAAGATACTGTCAATAACTTGGTATTTAAAGCCCATTTATTTTGTAAAGTATTTTTGCTAATAACTGTGTGGTTGTTTTGTCCAAATTTTGTCTGGACTACTCAACAAAAGTCCTTGGTGTCATTTTCATGAGTAAAACCAAGGCAATCCAGTCTTTCGGTCGACGCCGACTCAAAAGACCTTGGCGCCCTCATTAAAACCAAGGCGCTCGACCATTAAGTCGTCATTTGCCAAAAGCCCTTGGTGTCATTTTTATGAGTAAAACCAAGGCAATCCAGTCTTTCGATCGATGCCGACTCAAAAGACCTTAGCGCCCTCATTAAGACCAAGGCGCTCGACCATTAGGTCGTCATTTGCCAAAATCCCTTGATGTCATTTTCATGAGTGAAACCAAGGCAATCCAGTCTTTCGATCGACGCCGACTCAAAAGACCTTAGCGCCCTCATTAAGACCAAGGCGCTCGACCATTAGGTCGTCATTTGCCAAAATCCCTTGATGTCATTTTCATGAGTGAAACCAAGGCAATCCATTCTTTCGGTCGACTCTGACTCAAAAGACCTTGGCGCCCTCATTAAGACCAAGGCGCTCGACCATTAGGTCGTCATTTGCCAAAAGCCCTTTGTGTCATTTTCATGAGTAAAACCAAGGCAATCTAGTCTTTCGGTCGACGCCGACTCAAAAGACCTTGGCGCCCTCATTAAGACCAAGGCGCTCGACCATTAGGTCGTCATTTGCCAAAAGCCCTTGGTGTCATTTTCATGAGTAAAATCAAGACAATCCATTCTTTCGGTCGACGCCGACTCAAAAGACCTTGGCGCCCTCATTAAGACCAAGGCGCTCGACCATTAGGTTGTCATTTGCCAAAAGCCCTTGGTGTCATTTTCATGAGTAAAACCAAGGCAATCCATTCTTTCAATCGACGCCGACTCAAAAGACCTTGGTGCCCTTATTAAGACCAAGGCGCTCGACCAGTAAGTCGTCATTTGCCAACAAGCCCTTGGTGTCATTTCCATGAATAAAACCAAGGCAATCCATTCTTCTGGTCGACATCGACTCAAACCCTTGGTGTCATTCTCACAAGAAAAACTAAGGTACCTCAACTCATTCAACTTAACTCGACCACTAACAAGTCCAAATTAAGACTTGTGGTCACATAATCTCGAATCGAATAAATGTTCGACAAAAAATAGAATATTCATGACATTAGAGAAAGGCGCACAGATCCAAACTTTCATTCATTGATCAATAAACTTTACATTATAGGCTAAAAAAACAATACATAAGCAGCCGAACACAAGAAAAGTACAAGTCCTATGCTCCCTGATCTAGAGCAGGAGTCTGACTCGGTAGGTCAGAGCTGACGTCAAGAACTTGGGTCGACAATGTCGAATGGGACATAGTAGGAGCCGCCTCTTGTAGTTTGCCTTTGGCCTCGTCGTCGTCCCCCTCTACCTCCCCCTCCACTTCCAATGACACACCCCCCTGCAGTCTCGAGCTCCTTTAGGAAGTCAAGAAAGGGAAAGACTTCGAGGGGATAGTGGATTGTCGATGAGGTCAAAACCCAGGAGGCAAAAGGGAGACAAGGTGGTTGAAGCCGGCTTTACACGCCAATGGCACTTCGACTTTTCCCAACGGACTTTGGCGATATTCTTCAATCATCTCCGCCTTATGGGCCTGGGAGTCCAGCAAAGCGACTCGTCCTTCCAAAGACTAAAGAAGAGCTTGAGTCGCCTCGTGAGCTCTTCGCTCCTCCTTGAAGTTGAGGATGGCATTGTCAACCATCAAGCTTTCCGACCGGGCTTCATCTTGGGCTTTAACCCTGTGACGCCTCTCCACCTCAACCTCCTCAGCCAAGTACTTGATGAAGGCATCCCGCTCAGTAACTTCTTTCTCGAGGTGGCAGAGCTTATTCTTAAGCCCTTCAATGACCACAGACTGCTTGGAGCGATGCTGCTGGAGCCCCCTGATCTGGCTATCTTGGATCTCCAGCTCCTGCTACCACTTGCCGTCCCTTCGACTTATCTCAACCTCAAGCTCCTTCGCCTTCTTCTCAGCCGCCTCCCTACCCCGATTCGCCTTGGCTATCTGGCTGTCGCGAACTCAGAAGTCGGCCAGCGTGAGATAGGCTGGGAGAAAGCTCTGCTCAATCGGCACCCAGAACAAAAACTCTTGGGGTGAAGTCTGGACCAATAGTAGGCACCTCCTCTAATAGCTTCTGGTCCTTGGGGAGGGAGAATTGCTCCACGACCCTGACCTAACCAATGCTCGACCGTAGAACCGAGCCCTCCTTATTAAGCGACACCCGAGCTATGAACTGAGCGCCCTTTGGCACCTCCTCCCTGTGAAGGGAGTTATCACTCGACTCCCCCGTAAGGTAGGCTCGGAGTTCCTCCCACTTTTGGGGATAAATATCCGAGATGAGATAGGGGTAGGGCCAAGTGTAATCACCCTCTGGTAGGCGGCACCAACCCTTGGGCTTCGATGGGTGGGGCGGTTGCCCCTCTCCGGCCTGTCACCCTCACTGGCTCCTTGCCCGCCCTAGTAGCGGGTTCAGGCTGGGAAACGGGGACTGCCGACTCTCCGGGTCGGTCGGCTTGAACAGCAGCCCCCATCACTTGATCTCCCCTCACTTGCTGGGGGGAGAAACTTCGTCGAGCAGCAGCCAGTCGACTGGCGGGAGGAGGCCTGGCGATCCGCCCTCGGCAACTATGGCCGAAGGGGACTCTGTTGTCCTCTTCCTCTTCTTCTCTTGCTCTCCTGTGAACCGCTAAGCTCGGTCCTCCAATGTGGCGGAATCTCTGCCTTGTTTGACCTCAGTCCGGCCAAATCTGTAGGGACCCGACCCCTCTCGATGCGCTTCGGGGCTGCTAGATGGGGCGGTCTGCCGAGGTAGAGTCGTCTCCTTGGCTGTCGAAGGTCCCTTACCTAGAGGAAGGGCTAAGAGAGCCGCCTTGTAATGGCTCTCAGAAGGAGAAAGGGCGAGATCGGCGCTCGAGAGAGTGGAAGGGTTGAACAGTGCTCATCTCCCTCGACCCGCATAATTGCGGATCTTCCCCTAGCCGGCCCTCTTGGTAGAAATGAGAATGCAAGGCCTCAACGCCTCCCGCTTGATCTCTGGCCATGTCGAACACGCCAGAATCTCCTCGACACCCATCACCCACACATACCACTCCTTCCAATCTCTGTTCGACTCAGGAGCATTCGACACTATCTTGTGTCCTCCAAGATAGTGGAAGTAGTAGTGGGCGTCTTTCTTCATTGTCTTGATGCCGACAAGATTGCTGAGCATACGAAGGCTCGGCTCGATGCCTACTCGATGATAGATAACCAAAAAAGCCACCAGGATGGTGATGGCATTCGGGGTGAACTGAGAAGGCGACACCCCTAAAGTACTACACACCTCCTTCAGGAATGGGTGGAGGGGCAGCCGGAGTCCAAACTCCAAGTGATTGATATACAGAGGTAGCCGGTGATGGTCATGGTGGTACACCGCCTCACCACCGCTTGGCACCGCCAGAGTCAAAGAACGGGGAAGATCGTACATATCATAGTACCTTGCTGGCTCTTTGTCAGTGATTTTCGTCCGTACAGTCCTCAACAGGGTGATCCTAGCCTCATTACGAACAACGCCAGAACCTTGAGCAGCCATGGAAGTTGATCTAAGGAAGACTAAGAACTCTTGTAAAGGAGAAAATTCGTGAATTGAGATTTAGGGCTGAAGTTTGTGAAGAAATTCCCCCTATGATCCCAGAGAGATATTTATAGACTCCGAAGAGAACACGTGGCAACATCAAGATGAAGGATGTGTTTATATACGAGCGGTTGTGATCTTGCCTCGATAATTGAACGGGCATCATGAAAATCAAAGCGCCGCCCCCTCTTTACCCCACAACAACTCTTTCTCAAAATTCGAAATGATAATTCCACGTGACTCTCCTGACGTCATGTTGTCTTGTCGAACAGAGACCTACTGCCTCCCCTACGAAGGGGAGCTTCGTCACTTATTTGTCAGCCGCCCTACCTAAAGTTCGGATCGACTCGACCTTCCGAGTCTGGCGTTCGACCCAATGGTTGGGTGCCGACTCGTAAAGCAGTTCTAAAACACCGGGTCGACCAATATGACAAACGACCTCTCCTGCCGACGTCTAGCATAGACGGCCAAAAATGCGGTGCTACTCTTTGAACAAATAATTCAAACAGGGGGACTTCTAAAGTTTTCTCCTAATTCAAATGATCACCATATCTGAAATGCATTTAAGCCTATCACCTATGCCTTAGTCTATCTCACGAGAATAAGGTCATTTTTCGGATCGATCCTTATCCAAAAACAAGAGAAAAGACCCCAATCCTACATGAATTCAAAAACATACTAAATGTCGGATGTGAATGATCTTGTGTGATAGATCAACAGTTGGACTTACAAACAAGTCGACTCGTCTCATGCAACTCAGCTAGCAAAATTACAAAAATAAGTAAACGTGACTCAATTCGAAAGGGACAAAAATATATCTTTATTCATATGTCAAAATTAATTACAAGTTTACATGTACAAAAATCTCCGGGAAATCTAAACTAAGGAGAAGTCAAGAAGTCCATGTCGCTCGGGAGTTAGAGGAGAGCGAAAGTAGAATGTGGGGAGTCGAATGAGACTTGGCTCAACCCTTCATCTTTTGCCCTAAAGAGTCCCCACCTACATTGGGCATGGAGTGTCGGCGGTGTCCCCTCGGCATGGTCTTTAGCAGCGACCTCGTCCTCGCCAAGATCAATTCCGCCACGCTTCTCCAAATCCTCTAGGATCTCGAGGCGTGGCGACACTTGGAGGATAGTGAAGATGACCGATTACATCCCCATCTCGGGCGAAGGCGGGCCCTCAAATAGTCGTGTCCGGCTTTGCAAGCGAGTGCTACCTCGGCCTTCCCAATCAAGCCCTACTAATACTCCTCTACAATTTCTGACCGATAGCCTCAGAATCACAAAAGTCGGTCCGACTTTGAGCTACGATCAAGGACTCCCTGAGGCGAACATTCTTCTCTTGGAGCCGGACCTGGGCCAGGTGCTCTTCCCTCAGTCGGTCCTTTGCATGTTGAGCCACCATCTTCTCCACTTCGACTTGCGCCAAGGCATAGTCCCTCTCTTGCATCGCCTCTCCAAGTCGGCGAGTCTTCTTATGAGCCTCAGCAAGCTCTCGCTTAAGCCTAACAATCTCGGTGGTTTTTTGAGCATCTGAAGTTTTTAAATCCTCCACCATCTTCTCCTTCACCTCCATCTCGTTGCGCCAGATGGTCAGCTCCTCCTCCTTGGCCGACAACTCCTTGAGAGCCTGCTCGAGGTTGGCAGAGACTTTAGCCCTCGGACTTCTTGTCGCTTCCTGGAGTTTAGCATATACCTCTCGGACACGCTCCATACGGATAAACATTTCTTGCTCTACCAAAGTCTCACGGACCAGATAGCTCCGGAGGATCAAATGAAGCCCGATGTACGGAACCTCTGCCAGAATCTCCCTATCGCGGGGCAGCCAAAATTATTCAACCACCTTGGATTGGGCTGTGCGAGACTCCAATACCGATGACCTGTTATCAAGACGTCGAAGTGGTTCGTACCGATGCTCTAGGCTCGGCTCCTTTTCATACCGGGGATCAGCAAGAGCGGTTCCTATCATCAGTACCCTCATCCTATTCCAAGTGGGCGTGTCTATCTCGTCGACACGATGGGGAAATGGCCAGCTCAGATCCTTGGCATCTTGTTCCCCCTCGGTAGCCGGCTCCTTCCCAAGACGGTGAGTCGGTTTGGCCTGAATATCAGTCACCCCCACACCACCACTGGTCTCCAGTAACATGTCGGGAATCCGGCTCCAACACCGTGGCACGAGTTGCACCCTCTCTCCTTGTCTGGCGACTCTTCATCCAAGTTGGCGACCTCGACCCGGTTGGAAGTGCCCGGGTCCTCGGTGCCCACCTTCCTAATCTTTTTCTTCTTAGCAACTGGAGAGGTCGAAAGCAGGTATCCGGCCAGCTGGATTGTAGCTATGGTAGCAGGGGGCTAAGCCTTAACCACTCATAAGAGCTAAGCCTTGGCGAGCACACTTAGTTTGGTCTTCTGGCACTTCTTCTGAGTGTCGGCGGGAGATTCACCGACCCTTCCTGCGCCTCGGTCTAGTGGGGATCATTTTCTTGGTGGCTATCTCTTGATCCTTAGCCGTAGGAGGCACTGGTGAAACACCTGCCACTCTCATGACAGAATTGTTGAACAGGCTATCCTGTTTTCGAGAGCCCTCAAAGAGTTTAAGCTGATGAAGAGCCTCTTGCTCTGCAGCCGACAACTCTCTAGTGGCCAGGCTCTCTCTGATAATTTCTGGCCAATCCGCACATCCCAACTCCAAGCCCATTCCTTCTACCCAAATGAACTTTTCTTTCTAGTCCTTATTAGACTCCGGAAGGTCGGTCACAATCTTGAAGCCACCCACCATTTTGAAATGACCATGAGCCTCCTTCTGGTTTATTGTAATGGTAAACAAATGGCTGAACACGTTCAGAGATGTTGGCAGCCCCAGCCAGTAGCTTATGACGATGTAGCCCACTAGAGACGCAATGGCGTTCGGCTTCAACTGCATGGGCGAGGCCCCTAGGGCAGTACACACTTGATCGATGAAGGGGTGCAATGGAAGGCATAGACCGTAGTCCATATGCTTAATGTATAGAGGCTGCCTACCCTCTGTGTGGTCATAAATCGCCTGAGTCTTCGCCGGCACTGATATTTTGAACTACCGGGGGATTTCGAACCTGGAGCGCAAATTTCTCAACTACGCCGCAGTCACCTTGGAGGAAATGTTTTGCAATTTCTCTTGCCTCGCGTTGAGAGCACGAACATCCGCCATTACGAATTTGAAAGTTGGCTGGAGAAGAACAAGCAGATCAAATGGTTTTCCGAGAAGAGAATTTTTAGAGGCAACAGTTTTTCCCTCATCCTCCAAGTACCGCCATTTATAGATACCCATGATCTACAGCTATCAAAATCCAACGGCCGGGTCGGTTAGAAGCCAACAGTCCTGATTCATCCTGGAACCCGAAGTGCCCTTTCCACGATCGAGACAAGGCATGTATGCCTTGACTAGCCCACTATCAGCATGAAATACGAAATGCCCGTAGCCAAAAGTAGGTAGTGACGTCAGCCCTGTCACGTCGAAAAGACCGTTCGCCTATCCCTCATTAATACACCTCGCGCCAAATTGCCATAGTTCTAAGTTTCTCTCGGACCCGGCCTAGGCCGACTCCAAGCAAAAGGGGCCTTCTGTTATAACCCTTCGAATAATCCAAATACTAATCTGAGATTGGTAGCAGACAAGTATCCTCCATTACGGAATGGACTTAGTTAATCCACTTCCAGAGGATTTGAACCAGCATATTGGCCGGCTCGAAAGATGACTCCAATCGTTGAAACCATGTCTCGAAGTCGAGTCGTCGCTGCCGACTCCCTGCGAGGATGACTCACAAGGCGGCACTTGCCGACATCTCGGGATCCGCTAGGTCGACTCGGTAAATGATTTGTTCAGCCGCCCCTTCGTCGACTCCTTGCGAGGATGACTCGCAAGGCGGTACATATCGTCGCAATAGCGTAAACCCAGAGCCAAGTCGGAAGGATGATCCTATTCAATCTCCTCAAGGATGCTGGTCCCAAGGACAACCTGCTCGGCCGATTCACCGCCAACCTCGCGGGGTCGACTCAAAAGACGGTGTTACTCGGCATGCCACCTCGGATAGGAAGACAACATCGTGCCTCGAGCCTCCCGCCCACGAGGGGTCGCCGCTGCATTGAATGCAAGATCCTAGCCATCAATTCTCTGAGCTCGTAGATCTTTAAGACACGTCGTACCACGTGCCTCCCGTCATTTCGCATTAAATGTTGACGCGACCCCATCCACTTAGGTGAAGACACTTGTAAAGGTGGATCTGACTCAGCCACCGACCCATGCCTAGTCGAAGTGACATTCATCCACTTGCCTACCGACACTTGTAAAGCAGAAGCTGACCCAGCCGCCAGCTGTCAAGTCGGCCAAAGTTCCTAAACTGCCCCTCTGATCATTCCTATAAATAGGGGAGCTGTTTACAGACCAAGATAAGCAATTTCTACACACTAAAAACTTATTTGAGAACATTCAGCTCAACCTTGACTTCTCCACTCAAGCTTATCCACTAACTTGATCGTCGGAGGAACCACCGGGGATCCAACCCCAACCTCTCACGATTTATGACATGTGCGAGGCTATCTCGGGGATTTTCGGTTTGGACATCGGAGGAGTTAGAGGACCCTAATCATCGACAATCTAATCTAATTATTTGTGTGATCCATTGCATCAACAATTCATAACATTGCTTTAACCTCAACTATTAGGATAAAACTAGCGGTAAGAATGAAAGTAGTGTCAGCCCTTGTCTTGCGAGCTTATTGGCATGGTGTAAGTTGTGTGACCCAATAAGTGTAACATGTTATTTGTTTTGATTGACTACAAAAATATCAAGAATTGTTGCACTTGACCCTTAGAACTTACCTTAAAATCAATTCGATCTTCTAAGGGCCTGTTTGTTTGCCCCAAAATAGGTATGAACTAGCTGAAATCAAGAAAGTAGAGGTTACTCTGCTACTTCTAAGTAAAAAGTCTATTTATTTGTGCGAAAAACTACTTACGGTACTTCCTTAAATCTTTGACATGACACGTATGTACATCCATACAATTATTAAAATTTTTTCACCGTCAAGGACTTGGAGTTGGGAAGTAGCTAAAACATGATTTAGTTTAGGAATAAATCAGATTTTGTTCTGTTGTGGATATTCTTTAGTTCTAATTAAAATCTTCAAAGATACTCTTTCTATCTTCCGACAATATTTATAATGAATATTCAAACAAAAAGTGAAGGATGCTTTGAAAAACTTATGAAACAAACAAAAAGTGAATGATGCTTCCAAAAACTTGTGAAACAAACAAAAAAGTATTGCTTCCCCTATTTCCTACTTCATAAGTATGAAAAGTTTCTTATTTGATTTACTTGTTACTTCTTTCGCTTCTTCACATCTAGTGGCCTTAGTTTCGGATCTGGGGGGGTATCACAATTAGTGTCTTTCCTATTTTTCGTTTGTGGAGAACAGCCAAATCGGTTTTCCAAAAGAGAAAAGGAAAATTATAACTACCCTACAATGTCCACCCAACTTCCACACTACACTGATGTGGTGGTGGTGACTTGTACCATATTAATTTTCAAATAGCTGGAAATGGAAAGCTAATACAATTTTCAATTTTCTAAATAAATATCCTTCTTTTGTTCATTTCTCTTTCATTCCTATTGTCCATTCTCTACACGGGAACATTATCATCTATAGCATATGAGATTAAAAAACATTCACGTCTCTTTTAGTTTGTCATTTATCCATATTAATAATGTAACTACAATTGTGTTAGGGTGTAATTTGTAAAATGTAAATACCTATATATATAGGATTACGGCTCCTATTAGGGTTTATGCCGAAACTCTATTCATAAAACTTCCTCATGGTATCAGAGCAGGTCGGCATCCTCTCTTGATCTCGAGTTCTCTCTACGGCGAGTTTCCCGACTTCAACTTTGTGCTCAAGTCTCCACGACGAGTTCCCCTGCTCTCAACTTGATCTCATCTTCCCCTGCTGATCTCAACATCCTGTGTTCTTCAATTAACTTCGTCATCTTCCCCTGGTCATGGATTCTTCAACTTAATAATAGCCTGCCTGAAAAATTCCAGCAGCCCCAACGCCCGCGACATGGCATCAACTTTCCCTGTTTTTGCTTCTTCCACTTCAACTTCGACATCAACATCTACTTCAACTTTGGCCCCTGTCATGGCATCATCCGCAGGGAATTTGACTGCAAATTCGGCCTCCTCTGTTCTGACTTCGACCTCTTCAAGTTCAATGACTTCATCCTCTGTTCTAACGACGATGATCTCCAATTCGTCTACAACCTCGACGACTCCAATTTTAGATTCGACTTCATCTTCCTCGACCTCTTCTGGTGCTGTTTTGATGACGACTTTAATTCCATCTATGACCTCAACAATTCCAATTCAACCAGGGAATCAGACTTCAACCACGACATCGACGACTCCAATCTCGTGTCAATATTCCACATTGATTCCGCCGTTCAACTCAAGTGGTCTTCCCCCCTCAGGTGGTCAATTCATGGGGATTGATCAATTAGCCACCGGGATTCATGGTTTGAATCTCTCAGGTGGTCTTATTCCCTCCATGCCCAATTCAAGCCCGTTCTTTTCTTCGGGTTTGGCGGCACCGAATGTCACCAATATTGTCACAGTTAAACTGACTACCGTTGAGGACTTTCTTACTTGGAAAACGCAATTCACCGCATTATTGATCTCTCATAATCTACTTGGGTTTGTCGATGGATCATGCCCTCCTCCGCCAATGTATGCTGACGGTGTTCAACTCAATCCTCAATACATGACGTGGATTCGGAACGATCAAAGCCTACGCTCATGGTTATTTGCTACTCTATCTCGAGAGGTCTTAGTTGAAGTTCATTTTCTTGCGCATTCCTTTCAGATTTGGGATCGATTACAGCGTCGCTTCTTTACCAGCGGCCTTGCTCGTGTTATGGAATTGAAACGGAATATCACTACGATCAAGAAAAGTGAAAATCAATCGATGGAGGCTTATTTGCGCGATATAAAAGTTGTCGCGGACTCGCTTGCTGCGATTAATTCTCCTTTGAGTGATTCTGAACTTGTGCAACATACCCTCTTTGGCTTGAACAATGATTATGAATCCCTCGTCACGGCGGTGACCTACTTCGGCAACAATATAACTTTTGATGACCTCCGTTCCAAGTTAATTCTTCATGAACAACGCGTTCGCTATTTGAAGGAACGAGATCCCGATGTTTCTCACCATCAAGCTCTCATCGCCGGCGTCGCCACTAAGGGTGGCACGAGTTCTTCAACTGCAGCCGTAGTTGGCCCAAACTGAGCCAACTTGGAGACACAGCAGCAGCCCCCCTCGGCCTCAGGTGGCTGGCGCGGGCGTGGATCATGGTGAGGTGGCCGCGGTCGGGCTTTTCGTGGTGGTCGCGGTCGCACACCTTCAGGTGGCCGTGGTTTTTATGGCCAACAAAATTTTCGTGCACAAACGCGGGGTTCACAACTGAATCATGCCAATGGTAATATCGCTTTTAATTGTTCAGATATTAGTGACACCACTCCTTCTAATTATATGGATCTTGCTTCTAACTCAGCCTCTAATGGGATATTGGGCTCGTGTCCATCTACAGTTGTTTGTCAACTTTGTTTTAGCCCAGGTCACACTGCTGCATCTTGCTCTCGTTTTTTGTCCCAAGGAGGTTCTCCCAATTCAGCTTCCAGCCTTCACACTGCTTCATCATTTGCTGCTATGTCTCATGGTGATGCTAATGAGGCCTTGTGGTATCCAGATTCCGCTGCGTCCTCTCACATGACACCGTTTGAAGGTATATTATCTCGCAAAACTCCTTACACTGGTCAAACTAAAGTCCTAGTAGGAAACAGTAATCTTTTACCTATTGCTAATGTTGGTGATGTCCATTTAAATTCTTCTGCCAAACCGCTTCGCCTTAACTCTGTTTTTCACGTCCCTAAGTTAAAATAGAATTTAATATCTATCAAACGCTTATGTGATGATAATAATTGTGTAGTTAACTTTGATTCCTCTTCTGTGCATGTTAAGGACAAAACCACGGGCAAGTTTCTTCTTCAGGGTTCCAGTAGAAACGGTGTCTATCCACTTTCACCTTCCATTGAGTCTGCTTCTGCCACAGCTCTCGTCTCCTTGACTGATAAAGGAGATATATGGCATCGTCGCTTAGGTCATTGTGGTAGTCGTGTCCTTAATCAGCTTAGGTCTAGTAATGCCATTGTGACGGCAACGAACTTTGACAATAAATGTGTTTCATGTAAACTCGGTAAATCGCAACGTTTACCTTTCTGTAATGTTGAGCATTCCTATAGTACTCCTTTATATTTAATACATTCAGATGTTTGGCAATCACCAGTTCCGTCTAATTTGGGTTTTCGGTATTATGTTTGTTTTGTGGACGATTGTACTCGCTTTACTTGGATATATCCTATGAAATTCAAATTAGAAGTTTTTACTCATTTTTGTCACTTTCAAAAATTGGTTGAAAACTTATTTTCTTATAAAATTCGGATGTTTCAAAGTGATGGTGGTAAAGAATTTGATAACAAAGCCTTTAAACAACTCTTTCTGGAAACTGGCATTTATTTTCGCAAATCGTGCCCTGACACGCCACAACAAAATGGTGTGGCTGAGCGCAAACATCGGCATATCATTGAGATGGCTCGTACTTTTCTGATTGATGCTGATTTGCCCTCTTATTTTTGGGTTGACGCTGTTTATGCAGCTATTTTTGTGATTAATCGATTACCTACTCCTCTCTTAGACGACATTTCACCTTATCAACGTCTGTTTAAAAAGAAACCTGATTATAACTTTCTTCGAGTTTTTGGTTGTGAATGTTTTCCAAATATTTCGGCTCAAGTTACCAACAAATTTCAGGCTCGTTCTAAACGTTGTATTTTCTTAGGCTATGCTCCTCATTACAAAGGTTATCGTTGTCTTGATCCGGTTACGGGTCGTGTCTATGTTAGTCGTCACGTTCGCTTTCATGAGTCTTCATTTCCCTATTCTACCCTTGTTGGTCACAAGTCTCCTGATTCAGATCCTTTTTTGTTTGTCACAAGCTCAACCTTATGCCCATCTCCTCCACCAGCACACACCACACCCATTTGCCCCTCATCTGAACCCTCATCCAATCTGTCACAACCCTCCCTGGCTACCCAAGCTGGGTCTTCAACTGGCTGTCATCATTGCTTTTCTGCGGCTACTTTCCCAATGCGCACGCGATAAGCCGGCTGGCGTTGTTGCCAACTTCTCCAGCAGCTTCTCTCGGCAACACCACCTCTGGGCCACACAGTCTCACGGTCACACCATCCCTCGGCCACACACCCTCTCGACCGCAGGACCTTCAAGTGGTCTCTCGGCCACAGGACCCTTCAGTGGCACCAAGTCCTTTCTTATCCGTGCCTGCTGACTCCTCTCTTTCTGCGACTACCTCGTCTCCTCTATCATGTGAGATTCCACCTCCCAATGCTCCTGCACACCCTATGCAAACTCGCTCTAAGTCAGGTATCGTGAAACCACGTCAACTTTTATCATTGTCCACAACTCTCACTGCCTCCGAACCATCCAACTTCACACAAGCTTCGAAAGACAGATCTTGGCAAAATGCAATGGCAGAAGAATTTAATGCACTCATCAGTAATCACACTTGGGAATTGGTTCCGTTTGATGAACAGAAAAATTTGGTCGGTTGTAAATGGGTTTACAAGATAAAATATAATTCAGATGGTTCTATTGAGCGGTACAAAGCTCGTTTGGTTGCTCAAGGTTTTCATCAGCAAGCTGGTATTGATTTTCATGAAACTTTCAGTCCTGTTGTAAAACCTACCACTATTCGTCTTGTATTGTCGTTGGCTATTTCTTCTGGTTGGGTTATTCGTCAACTTGATGTTAAAAATGTCTTTCTGCATGGTCATCTTACTGAGGAGGTATATATGAAACAACCTCCTGGTTTTGTTCATCCAGATTTTCCAAATCATGTTTGCAAACTCAATAAGGCTATTTATGGTCTCAAACAAGCCCCTCGTGCTTGGTTTCATCGATTTAGTAGTTTTTTACTATCTCTTGGCTTCCACTGCAGCAAAACTGATCCTTCCATGTTCATTCATCGTAGATGCTCTGATATTATTGTTCTTCTTTTGTATGTTGATGACATTGTTCTTACAGGCACTTCTTGTTCTCTCATTCATCGTTTTATTGGTTTATTATCTGCTCATTTTGCTATGAAAGATCTTGGTGATATTCATTATTTTTTGGGCGTTCATGTCACTCGTACACCTGATATCCTTTTCTTGTCTCAACATAAATATGTTCAGGACCTCTTACGTAAATTCAATCTTCATACTCTTACTCCATTGCGTACCCCGATTGCGGGTAAGACTTCTCTATCTCTTACTGATGGTGAGTTATTGGCAGATCGCTCTGTATATAGGAGCATGGTTGGTGCACTACAATATCTTACAATTATAAGACCTGATATTGCCTTTGCTGTTCATGTTGTCTCTCAGTTTATGCATGCTCCTCGTACCACTCACCTTCTTGCTGTCAAGAGAATTTACAGGTACTTGCAGGGCACAGCTGATCATGGTCTCTCCCTTCGCAAAGCCACTGGTCCGACACATGTTGTCGCTTATTCAGATGCTGATTGGGCCGGTTGTCCTGATAGCTCTCGCTCTACCTCCGGTTATGCGATCTTTTTTGGTCCTAATCTTATCTCTTGGCGGTCCAAGAAGCAACCTACAGTGTCCAAGTCCTCTACGGAAGCTGAATATCGAGCTCTTGCATACACAGTTGCTGAAACCTTGTGGATTCGACACATCTTGGCTGAGCTTGGGATTGTTCTTCGTCATCCAGTGACTCTATTTTGTGACAATATTAGTGCCACCTATATTACGGCAAATCCAGTTCTTCATGATCGCAGCAAGCATATCAATGTCGATTATCATTTTGTTCGGGAGCGCGTCGCACATGGTGATCTGATTGTTCGTTATGTTCCTACAGAGCATCAGCTTGCTGCCATTTTTACTAAAGGCTTATCTTTTCAAAGGTTTCTTTTCTTGAAGAACAATCTGTCCGTCTGTATTCCACCACGTCCAGATTGAGGGGGGGTAATAATGTAACTACAATTGTGTTAGGGTGTAATTTGTAAAATGTAAATACCTATATATATAGGATTACGGCTCCTATTAGGGTTTATGCCGAAACTCTTTTCATAAAACTTCCTCACATATGAACAAGATCCTTGAAGCATGAAGTAGATCCGTTAATGATTTTGTTAAACTAACAAATAACTTTGGCAAAAAAAATCTAAATTCAATACAAAATCATAGTAGATTCTTCCCAAATATCAGGAGGAAAGGGGATTTTTGAGTTTGTATATGATAATTATTTTGATGGGTGATATAACTCAAGCTGGAAAAAAAAGTGAACACTGATTGACAAAAAGAAGCAGGGGATAATTATGTTATGCGTAGGAATTAAACTTGATGCAAGCTGGTTAATTTGTCCGTAGAAAATATGGATTGAGGAGGAAGATGTAGTAGAATATGAACGATTTTCAGGAAAGAAACGGAATTTACATCTGAGGTGAATCAACCAACTTTGAATTTATTACTCCAAGCGTGCATGAAAGATTTCGCAACATTGGCATGAAAGTGTGTCGAAGACTTGATTCTCTCTCTTTGCGCTAGTGAAAGGATGATGGACATATTCGGTTATTAATTTATAGCCTTTGACCTGATCTATTATATATTTCTCCCTTCACCAAGTTCGTTCCTTGTATAGCTTCACTTAAAAAAGAAAATTCTCGTTACTTTCTATCGACGGAGTTGGAGCAAAAATGATGTGACATATTCTCTGAGCATGAACACCTAAAATAAAGATTACATAACTTTTAAGAAACGGAATTTATGGCATGCACCTCATTGCAGGAGCCAATTTAGGTAAGAGTGGGAGAAACACAGAAAAATTAAGAGGACTTGACTAGCGTTACACCCGCGCGATCCTGTGGGGAATTCCTTTTGATATATCTTTTGTAAAAAATGATCTTAATTTTTAATACGACTATTCATTAAAGAAACCTCTGACAATTTTTTGTTGGTGTGATATTCCTCTTATTAGAATAATTTTCTCTTGCCGTAAACAAAAAGACAAAGAACAAAAAAGCACAAAGAGCTATTATGTCTACATAAATCCTAGAATCTAATTTAATAAGAAAATAAAAGTATATAATGATTCATAATGAATCCTGGAGTATAATTGTGAACCGCATCTAGAAAATGCGATTGCCAAACAACTGCTTCAAATTAGCCATGCAAAAGTAGACAAATTTTTACATGTGTGAAAATTATCTACTTGTTTTAATTTTGTTTTCTTTTGTTAGAATAGTAGATCAATGAGAAAAAGAGATTATTTTATAGTAGGATGTAAAAAAATGTTAAGGAAGAAAAAAATCTGATAGCATGATAGCGCGAGAGAACCATCACAATAGAGATGGGATAATGGTAAAGAGGACAGGATACAGGAAATTGGGTGATAACTATCTTAGAAAGTCCATATCGATTTTCATCCTCTAAAATTTAAATGTACAAATAATCACACAGGTTAGAGATCTCTAACTGATTTTATCAAGAGATGTCTCGAGAAATTAAAACTTTTCTCCGACGAATCTGAGAACACTCCATTCACAACGTCAAAAGGACACATTTTTAAAACAAATTATTAAAATAAAACAAAACAAATTTGTGCACATAGAAAGCCAAGCTTCGTGTCATAAAAGTTCACTCACTCCCCACTATTGTGAACTCCAAAGTCGGTTATGGAGGTTCACCTCTAAATCCCTTGGTCTGCATAATCCGCCGGCCATATTAAAAGGGAATAACCTCTGGCCTAATGAACCTACAAAAATTTAAATTGAAAATTTTAAACATAGAATTGACGAACACAGATTTAAGACAATGAGTTAAGCTAATTACTAAATAGAGAGTTTCAGCCATATTGTCCTCCTTGGCCGTTACAAAGATTACATTACAATAAAATCTCAAGACTAAAAATTCTAAAATAAACCTTACGTGGGTGACCTAGATGGTTGAGAGATTCCAATATGACTTTTACAGTTTCGATTCTGGACTTGGTTATAAAAATATTCTAAAATTAGACCTCATAATCAAAACCCACATACCAAATCCACTAAAACCTTAAAAAGAAAAGAAAAGGAGAACATAAATAAAAACAAAATCAAATTTGAAATGGTTAATGAGTGAGAGAGTCAAATTATATATGAGAACATATGAGAGGAATTGAGAGTTTTTATGTGCGTGAAAGCTAGAGAGAGAAAAGAGACTTACTCAATTTAACCACAATTTGAGATGCTTTATAAGCTTTGAAAGTCAAAAAAAAACCATAAGAAAAATTATTAACAGCGAAGATGGATCCACTTAGAAGGTTATTAAGCAAGGGAAAAAAAATATAAGATTTGAAAAGATTTTCCGTTTTCTATCCATATTTGGAAACCACTGCTCAATATTAATTATGACATGTTCCATACATAAAGTCCATTATTATGTCTTGTTAATTATGAATGTTAATTATAGAAAGGTATTATGGGAATTTAAATATGCAAGTTATAGCTAAGAAAAGCAAGTGACTGGTAATATAAAGTAGTATGTATTTTTGTCTCAAAAAAGTAATATGTGTGCTTATATAGAAGTAACTAGTGTTATACCGTGCAATGCTGCGGGAATTTTTTCTAATACATAATTTATAAAAAAGAAAAAAAAAAGAAACTGTACATGAAAATCATAACTTGCCCAAGAGCCCAAAATATGCATAAAATAATTAATACAAATTAAGGAAAAGATAAGAAAAATTATAAGTCTTGCATGAAATATTAATGCAATAATATTATAAAAGACGCATCTTAAGCGAAGAGAGTACTAAAGATTTCATTTTAATGGGATAATAATATCAATTTATAGTTCATAGTAGGAATAATGATATAGGTATCTGAAGCGACACAAAACCCAACCCTTCTATAAAGATAAGAAAAATTAAGGCAGTATAAATCCAAAAGCGCTTTTCCTATTATCAATTAGGATAAATGTGTTGGAATTTAAAATGAATCAATTAAGGAGCTAATGAGTATTAACAAACTTGTCAACATTTCCCATTTCGATCTAAAAAGAATAAACTTGTTAACATGAATAAAAACTAAATAGCATCTCAATCAAGAGATTTACATTTGTAAATAAACCATCGGATTTCAAGATGTGTATGCTAAATTATTGATTACAAAACTAAAATTAGAAATAGAAAAAGAAGTATCCCACTTTCCTTTCCTTTTGCTTTTTATAGGCCAAACCCCTACATCAGCTCCATTTTCTCATTGTTCTTATAATGATAGCTGAATGTGCCTCTTTGTCCCTCATCGCGTTGACATCTAACTCCAACCTACCAAAAAGTTGAAACAATTATTATTCAACTAAACAAAGATATTTTTTATTATTAATATCCTAAAACAATGCTAAGTCTGATATTCCAGAACCAAAAAATACCTCTTGATTTTTACATGATTACTGACTTGGTAGTGTTGTATAGTGACCTAGAAAACAATGGCTGGAAGAGAAGGAAAGATGTATGAGGAGGAGGGTGCGGGCGTTGAAGTGTTCCTACCCTTGGTCTAGCTTAGTATTTATATTTTTCTAATTGAAACATTATAATACAAAGGATTTGAAAAGATAATTTCTTAAATTAGCAGCATTTTTCTCATTAGGTATAATAAAAGTAGACATGATTATAATTGAAACTGTTTTATTAGAAATAATTTGTAAAGGCAATCTCTTAATTAGGCATAATACAATTAGAGCAGGATTTTTTAGGCAAGTTGAAATGAATTAATTAGGCAGATTTTCAGTTAGAATTAGGGGCTCGATTAATTAGGTATTAAAAGGATTTATTATTCTATGTTAGAATTAAAAAGTAAAGAATGGGTTGCAATACCTAAGAGGCTGACATGTGTGCAATTAGGATCTTAATGAGGCATATAGTATAGTTTTGTGTTGGATTAATCTTATTAAAAAGCAGTTTTGCCTTGGATTCTAAAATCTTGTAGAGACAGAGAGAGTAGGAAACATTTAATTGTTCATATTTTTAGGAAACTGCAAAATAAATATATATTGTTAAATAGAAAATGAAAGGTCAAAGCTCTAAAACTTTGACATGTGGTAGTACAACATATATGGAAAAAGAGGTGGAGTATGATTAGAATTTTAAAGGTCATTGATCAAAGTTGTAATCTCTAAAATTTACTATATGGAAACTTAAAGTGTCAATTCTCTGAAAATCCATTAAGCATTTGTAAGTGACGGTTTACATTTAATTCTCATTAAAATTGCTTAAGGTGGAGTATGATTAGAATTTTAAATATATATTGTTAAATGAAAATGAAAGGTCAAAGCTCTAAAACTTTGACATGTGGCAGTACAACATATATGGAAAACGAGGTGGAGTATGATTAGAATTTTAAAGGTCATTGATGAAAGTTGTAATCTCTAAAATTTACTATATGGAAACTTAAAGTGTCAATTCTCTAAAAATCCATTAAGCATTTGTAAGTGACGGTTGACATTTAATTCTCATTAAAATTGCTTTCACTTGAGAAGGCTATGTTTGAAACAGTTAACTAGAAACAAAATTGTATAGGAAGAGTTCGTTTGGAAAGAAATTGAAAAGGCAAGGGCCTTTAATTCATGTGTTTTTAATTAGAAAGAAAAGTAATTAGGTAGCAAAATTAATGGGCATAATTAGGTGCAAAAATATAGATTATGGAGAAGATTAATAGTTAAATTTAGAAAAATATGCCACGTGTCAATGATCTAGAAATTTGTCATGTGGCATCCCGGGTATTACTTTAACATATAGCTTATGCTCTTAAAATTTGACACGTGCCAATTGCTCTAGAATTTTGACACGTGACATTTCAGGGTATTACTTTAGTATATTGTATAGATATGTGTGTTTTTTTATTAGTAGATAGTATAGATGGAAAATGAAGAGTTAAATCTCTAACGACTTGACGTGTGGCGCGTTGGGGGCTTACTTTAGTATATTAGATAGATAGATGATAGAAAAAGCAAAAACCCAAATCTTTACCCTGATTTATTTAAAAACCCACCCACTTCCACAATCATCCTTAATCCCAACATACATCCAATGATTTATTTTTAAACCCACTTCTCCATCTTCAACACTTGTTAAATACCCTTCTCATTTCTCTCCTAAATAAACCTCCCCAAATTTCTAGATGGGAGTTCCCTCTAATGGGAGTTCCATGGACCCAGGACCCACAACCGTCTCCTCACATTTTCATCTTCTCAATCATCTCTCATCTTAACTGCAAGGGAAAAATGCTTCTAGCCCCTAAAATCAAAAAGCAAATATGCCCCACGATAAAAGTTAACATGCCAAAACCCTGTTGATGCGGATGCTTAATTGCAGGATTTGGGGCTGATTCTGAGGAGCTCATCGTCCCTCGGTCTCCTTTGAGGGCTGATCCCCAGATAGGAAGGGAGTCCTACAAAACTGCAACAGTTAGAGGACCGGAGTTGGGTTCTCCGGTGATTCCTCCGACGATCAAGTTAGTCATGATCTGAAGGGAATCAAGGAACTGATATAGTTCTCTCTAAGTACACAGAAATTGCATACCTTTGGTCAGTAGGTGATGTACCTATTTATACCCAGCTAACGAAGCTATTTATGTAACTTCGTAGAGTCAGCGATCGGCTTATTAGTGATACTCGAGTGTGGGTGGGTGGTATGAGTCACCCTTGTGATTAATGTGGCGGTGATAGGGGTCCCATGTGCTATCGTGATCCGATGAGTCATTATGATTGGGGTTGTAATGATGACTCGACCGTGCATTTAATGTGATGGTGGTAGTTTGTTGGTGAGGGGTTTGAGAATGGCGCCTTTTGTCTCGGCCTTGGTGAGAAGGGCATGCTTCGTCTCGGCACGGCAAGAAGGGTTGCCTCTCATCTCGGCTGGCGAGAAGGGATGCCTCGTCTCGGCACATGCAGGTTGAGTTAGGGTGTAGTCTGCTTGAGACCGTGTCAGCCAGTTGAATGTGATTAACACTTGCTTATTTCTATGGCACAACATTGTCCCCTTTCGCTTGAACTCGGGTGGCTGAGTCTGAGTGAAATTGAACTTCGTGCCTTGGGTTTACTTCAAAATGATACCAAGGTCTTGGGTACGTGCTTTGGGCTTATTCATGAGAATGACGTCAAGGTCTTAGAGTCTTCATTGCCGAGTCAATGAAGATCGAGTGGCAAGAGTTGCATACATGTTAGTACACAATATAAAATATTTCTTATCTACAGAAGGGTCTTTACAATTTAACTACATTTTGTGGAGGTATCCTCCAAAATGTTTTACATTTTATGACAACCCCGCCATTTCTTTAGCCTTGCTCTTCCTTTAATCTTTGGCGGAATTTCTTGACTGCCGTAGCGTTTAAGAGGCGGTGACCGCTTCTAATTCGAGGTCGAAGGCAGGGGGATCGACCACTTCCTCCAAAAGAGATGAAGAGGCCCCACGGTGGGTGCCAAAGCTGTTGATGCGGATGCTTAACAACGAATTTAGGGCTGATTCGAGGAGCTCGGGGTCCCTCGGTCTCCTTTGATGGTGATCCCGGATAGGAAGAGTCTGCAAAGCGCAACACGTTAGAGGATCGAGTTGGGTTCTCTGGTGATTCCTCGATGATCAAGTTAGTCATGATCTAAAGGAATTAAGGAACTGATATACTTCTCTCTAAGTGTGTAGAAATTTTGTACCTTTGGTCAGTAGGCGATGTGCCTATTTATACCCAGCTGATGAGGGTATTTATGTAACTTTGGCCGAGTCCAAGCAGTCGGCTTATTCGTGATACTTTACAGTGTCGGTTGTGGGTGGTATGAGTCACCCTTATGATTCTGCGATAGTGATAGAGGGTCCCATGTGCTATCGTGATCCGATGAGTCATTAAGACTTTCGGCGGGGGTATAATGATGACTCCGACCGTGCATTTAATGTGATGATGACTGGCTGTTAGCGAGGGGTTCGAGAATGACCTCCTTTCATCTCGATCTTTGAGGGGGGCGAGAAGGGACGCCTTTCGTCTCGGCCTGACGAGAAGGGACGCCTCTTGTCTCGGCCTGTCTGGGTCGAGTTAGGTGTAGTCTGCTTGAGACACTTGTCAGTCCGTTGAATGTGATTAACACTTGCTCATTTCTATGGCACAATAACCCGCAAATCCACATTTTTATGCTCCTAGCCCCCAAATCTAATGCCACCTAACTATTACTTTTCTTTTTCCCATTGTACCCTTACTTCCTAGGGCCTCTGTGTGTGTGTGTCCCCCCTTTCTCTACCAACACAAACCCAAAAAACCCACATTTCTTCTTCCTCCGTCTTTATAATTTTCTAAAACTAAGGTTAGGATTTTTTTCTGTATAATGGCGAGAGATAACGCATCATCGTTGAATCCTCTGCCACATTGCTTGCCTCCATCGCCGCACTATTCACCTCCCCTGCTAAATTCACAATCATAGCCACCGAATTCATTGCCTCCCCCTCTCCAAAAAAAATTACCACTACCAATCTCCTTTGCCACTGCCAATCTTCTCGCCACCGCTTCCTCCTAATGCCCAACTGCCACCACCGCCTTGCATGGAGCCTCCACCACTGCCACTGTGTATGACTGTGTTAAAATTATCTTCTGTTGAATGTTTAACATGTAAGCAGCTTCTTTGATGAATATTATCTCTTCGTACTATCTCAGCTTCTAGATATAAGTACCCACTCTATTTTGTTGCCAAAACCCTTCTATCATGTATGTGCTCCATGATTTGCTTGCATACCGTCTCCACCAAAGGTAAGATTCGTAACATTCATGCCTTTCTTATCTAATTGTTGAAGGATTCAACAACATTTGACGTAACATGGAGATACCCATAAATCACATGAAAAAAACTCATGAGTTTGATGACTAATATGTAACCTAAACAACTAATGTGTAACTTAACAAATTAATTGTAATCTTAATAACTAACGTGCATCCTTAACAACTAAAGCGTAACATTAACAATATAAATTTAACAATTCCGCTGTAAACTTAACAACAAAGTGTAACCTTAACAACTAATCTGAACTTAACACCTAACATGTATCCTTATCAACTAAACTGTAACCTTAACAACCAATATATAAACTTAACAACTACGCTGTAAACTTAACAACTCGTTGTAACATTAATGATGGGAAATAAATGATTACCTCCTAGAGTTGCAAGTATATAACTTACCAAGTTATAGTATAAAAGTTATCGATCCCATGAGGAAGGTAAAAGTATGAGTTTTGGTCAAATTGATTCTTATGTTGTGTGTGACAAATTAGGAGTGGTAAATAATGTGAATGTGAATGTGGAGAGATTAGAAGAGTGAATGCGATTATGTGCAAAAAGGAGAAAATAAAGTTGAAAATGTGGTTGTGGTTATATGCACATAATAACAAAACTAGATTTGAGATTATATGCACATGGAGGAATATGAGATTGAGAGAGAAGTAAAATCAATGAAATCAAGAATAAAGAATAAAGAAAAATAAACAAATGAAAAGCAAGAAAGTAAAGGTGAAAATAAAGAAAGTAAAAGATGGAGGATTGATTTAAGATAGGGGAGTCTAGAGTAGATTCACTTAGCTAATCTCAATCTCACAAGAGTGAGTAGGATATGAAGCTAGTTTCAAACAATCTCTAGAGATCCCAATTATGATCTCCATGAACAAAAGAAAAGAAAAACAAGGCGATAAATAAAGATGAAAAAATAGAGAAGGTAAAATGTGGAGGATAATTAAAGATGGCGGAATCTAGAGTAGATCCACTTAGCAAATCTCAATCTCACAAGAATGAGTTGGATGTAAAAGCTAGTTTCAAACAATCTCTAGGGATCCAATTAAAGGCTCCACTCTTAGAAAAGGGTAATTCCCAAGAGATCTTAAGCCTCAAGGCTAATTAAAGAAAAGAAAAGGGAAATCAAAATTAATTACATGAATTAAAGAGCAAGAATTAAAGACATTGCATGAAAGTAAATTGCATGAAAATAAATTGCATGAAAGTAAATCTACTCTAACAAGAAAGGAAAAGAAATAAATGGCAAACCCACATATTCATATCTTCATCTTCATTCTCCTTTTGGTCCTTGGACAAAGTAAAGAAATAAATATGAGGGGGTGAAAAATTCTTTTATTAATTGTAACTAAAAGTTACAAATTTGGAAGGTCTTCTCAATTAAGAGTAACCCTCCTCTCTAAATGGAGTTTTTATAAATTATTTCACACTCAAACCTCTCCCCATCTACCCCTATTTATAGTCCAACGTGATGAATGAAGACCATTGGATCAAACTTGAGCTCCAAGGAGAAGAAATCAGCCATTGATCAAATTCTATTGCAGACCAATCGGTTGGCCAATCGGTTGGCCGACCGATTGGTTTGCAACCAACTTTATCTTTTTCTTGATTTTTCTCCACGAATTTCTCTTGGATCCTTGTGTAGTCTTGGGCCTTCCTTTGACTTCGTATTTGGGCTTCAATAAAAGGTAAAAAAAAAATAGGAGAGTTGAGTCATTTGGGCTTTTATTCATATTTTCTTCATTAACCTGCAATTTAAGACAAAAATAATTATTAGTGATATCTTTATTCATATAAAATAGATAATGAGGGTATAAAATTATAATTAAAATATGAAAATTATATACCCCCACACCTAAACTTTTGCTAGTCCTCTAGCAAAGAAAAAAATTAAAAAGGAAAGAAAGAAAAAATCCTAACGACTTTATTTGGAATGTGGTTGTATTTGGCATACAACAAGCCTTTAAACCCTAGGTTGCCCTAGTGGGCGAGTTGTAGTCTCGTGAGGGTTTGCAGTGAATATACCCATAAAATTCAGTCAACTTGTCAAATTAAAGAAGTCAAAGTATAATTAATTTACTTGATATATTTAAACATTCTAATTGAAGCTAGTTATTACTCAAGAAAACGTTTTTATATATAACTCTAAGGTAAGTTTCTTTAGAAAATCTTTTCATTATAGTTATACAAAACCAAGTCTAACTTAGAAATTTAATTTAAAAGTTTTTAAAAGAACATGCTAACTCTTTGTTTTAAATAATTTTCAAGTCTCTTAACCAATTTATTTTTCAGAATATATATACAAATATAACTATATATATAAAAACATTGTTAGTAATTAGTTTTTTAAAACTCTTTATTCCTTGGTGATTTTGCTCTTCTTGTTGGACTTTCTAAGTGACCATGTAATGAGTTTTGGGCCAATGGATCCCAACCAAATTGGGCTTAGGTCATTAAGCATAGAAATACTCATTGGGCTTAATTACTCGGTCATCTTAGGCTTAGTAAGATAGAACCACCTTGGATTTTAAGAGAATTTTTAATTGGTGCCCATTTTTAGCACTCTTCTTTTGTAAAGTTAGTTTTTTAAATATATATGTGTATATGTATATATATATTCTGAAAAATATTTAGATTAAAACAACTTGAAAACTTATTTTAGACTCTAAGTTAAGCATGCAAAAATTTCATTACTTTAATTAAAACTCTAAGTTAAGACTTAAGTAAAGTATACTACTTTGAAAATCATTTCTTAAGAAATTTATTTAGAGTTATCATAAAAGGTGATCTTGAGTATAAAACTAACTAAGGATTAGAAAATTTAAAATTTATCAATTATTAATCAACTCTATTAAGTTGGCAAGTGTGATATTTTTTTCTTTTTTAATGACATAAAAATAATAAAAAATGGTAAGAAAAAGAGGAAAAATAACTAATTCCCACCCCACACCTAAATTTTACATTGTCCTCAATGCAAACTCTATAATGCACAAAGTAAAACAGATAAAAATTAAGCACTTATATTTGTTGTGACTTGAACAATGATAAAAATCTGTAATTACCTTTGGTATGAGGAGGATGAAGTCAAAATTTCTTTCTTTTTTTCAAAAGAACAAGAAACTCTCAAATGAGAGAAGAATAAATTCTTTTATTATTATGATGAGACACAAAGATAAACAAATGTAGAATAAAAGATGAAAAATGAGAAGTTCAAATTCTACATTAAATCCTACCTTATTGTTGAAGATTCTACCTCAGATTTTAAAGAGATTTAAAATGATATAAACAATGAAGTGCTCAGTTGAGAACATTCCAAGGGGTTCAAAGATTTTTTCAACAATTCAAGGTAGGTTTCAATGGTCTTATGCAATTTGAACTTAGCTTATTTATTATCAAAAGTTTGTGCAACCAAATTTTCTTTGAAATTTTTCTCAAACATAAGATCTATATTTGAGGGTTTAAATTCGATTGTTTGTTTTCTAAAAGCTAAGTTCATCTGAGAAGAGTTCTTCAAAGGTTTGTTCAAGCACAGTTCCAGTTTCCTCAAAAATCGGATCTGATTTTTCTAAAAACAACAGTTCTTCACCGAAAATTTCCTCGAAACCCAGATCTGATTCATTCTCCTCTTCAATTAGACTTTCCTGAAGGTAATTTATTTCTAAAGGTTGATTATCAATATTATTTCCTGGATTGAAAATATTAAGTTCAGCAGTCAGATTCCCAAAGGACAGCTTCATGTGACCAGTTCTACAGTTGATGAGAGCATTAGAAGTGGCTAAGAACGGTCTTCCTAAGATCACGGGTATCTGTCCTTTGGGATTAGAAACAGGCTGTGTTTCCAGGACTACGAAATCAACAGGAAAAATAAAATCACTAACCTTTATCAATACATCTGTTATTTCACCCATGGGGACCTTAACAGATCTGTCAGCTAAGTGAAGTGTACATCTAGTTGGCTTGAGCTCCCTAACACCCAGTTATTGGTAGATCGAATATGGAAGTAAGTTGACACTGGCCCCTAAGTCTAAAAGTGCTTTATCGATACGAGTGTTACCGATGACACATGGGATGGTAGGACAACCTGGATCCTTATGTTTCAATGGTACAGACTTTGAGAGGACATCACTGATATTGATGGTAAGAAAGACTTTCTTTGGAATATTTATTCTCCTCTTTTTGGTACATAATTCCTTCAAAAATTTGACATAAGAAGGAATTTATTCAATGACATCTAAAAGAGGAATATTGACCTTAACCTGCTTGAAGGTTTCTAGGATCTTCTCCTCCTGAGGGGAGTGATTCCTAGGCCTGAGTCTATCTGGGTATGGAGCAACTGGTTTAAACCTATCAAAATTAGGCTCAGGTTCGGGTTCAGGCTCTTGGTCATTGGAAACGAGTGATTGCTGGATAGATTCATCGGAAGGAGAGATAATTTATTCTGGTTTAAGGGTTTCACTTGGAGGCGCTCTAACTAGATTATCAACTTGTTTTCCTAACCGTAGTGAATGGATTGCGTTCACTTGAGCTTGGTAGGATGAACTTGATCCCGTGTCCTTAGGGTTGGTCACGGGTTGACTCGGAAATATTCTTTTTTCTCTCTCACTCATAGCACTAGCTAGTTGTCCAAGTTGGGTTTCTAATCTAGCTATGGCTTGAGTGTTAGAAGTGAGAATTTATCCGGTTGATTGCATAAAGGTATTCAAAGTGTTGGATGTTTGAGTCAACAAGTTGGTGATTTGTGTAGAGGCCTTTATTATGGTTTCTAAACCCTTTTCCAAAATATTGAGACGTTTATAGTGTTCGGCATTTGGAGGAGTGGAATTTAAGGATTGATGGTAAGGAGACTGAAATGGCAGATTCGATTGTTAAAAGTTGGGTTGAGAACAGAACGGAACTGTATTTCCCCTAGGAAATTGTTGATTTGAAGCGGGAGTGAAATTTTGATTTCCAGAGTAGTTTCCCTGATTCCATGCAAAGTTCGGGTGATTTCTCCAACCTGGATTGTAAGTTAGAGAAAATGGGTCATTCAGGGATCTTTGGAATGCAGCGTTTACCTGTCCTAGTGGTTGATTATTTCCTAAGAGAGGACATTCCTCTAAAACATGAGATGGAGAAAGACAGTTGTGACAACCTAAGACAGAACTTGATTAATTTGAGCTGGAGCTCGTTCCTTGACTTCTAAAGCTTCTAACCTACGCATGATTGTAGCCAATTTTGCTTCAGAGGCTATGTTCATTTCTAAGGAAAGACCACTGGTTCTAGGTTGGGGAACGGATGAAACTCGATCATCACAGTGTTCCCACTGCATAGTTTTCTCAGATAAACCCTCTAAAAAGTCCCATGCTTCATCAACATTTTTCTTCATAAAATCCCCTTGACACATTGACTCTAAGAAAGTTTTTGAAGAATAATCCAATCCTTCATAGATGATTTGGCAAAGTTGCCATTTTTCAAGACCATGATGAGGGCATTGGAAGAGAAGATCCTTAAACCTATCAAAATACTTCCAAAAGGGTTCTCCCGGGACAATTTTAAAATTCATGATGCTGTTTCAAAGCTTGACCGTTTTATGAATAGGGAAGAATTTCTTAAGAAACACGGTGACAAATTCATCCTAAGTTGAGATAGAATTTGTAGGCAAGCTATACAGCCATTTCTTGGCCTTATCCTTAAGGGCAAATGGAATAAATCGAAGTTTGATCGCATCTTCGGTTAAGTCCCTCATCTTAATCATGAGGCAAACTTCTTCAAATTCGGAGATGAAAATGTATGCGTCTTCAGTTTCTATTCCTAGGAATTTGGGAAGCATGTTAATAAAATGCGGTCAAAGTTCAAATTAGTTCCATTGACATCGAGGAGTTTAATGCAAGAAGGGATTGCATTCCTAGTTGGATAACAAATATCTTGAAGAACAGGTGGATTAGGATTAGTCATTTCTTCGAAAATTGGTTCAAAATGGATTAAACGATTGGTATTATCCCTAATCCAACCTTGCATACACCAAAGCAAATTCTTTATATATATATATATATATATATATATATATATATATATATATATATATATATATATATATATATATATATATATATATATATATATATATATATATATATATATATATATATAAGAGGAAAGAAAAGAAAGAAAATAAAAAAAAAAAATTAAAGAGATGATGATGAGAAAAGAAAAGGAAAACCTAACTAAAATAAATCAATGCAAATACTTTTCAATCACCCTAACTTCAGGGTTAAGCCTAAACTTCACTAGACCGCTCCTAACCAAAAATTCTCTTAGTGAAAAGATCAAAATTTACTCGGGTAATTAGCCGGTAGGGATAGTACTAGAGGAGATCAAAGATCAATTAAGTACCTGGTTCCTTCTGCGGGCTTTCATAACCCTAAACCTTGTCTTAGACACGATTAATCCAAATAAACTTGGACGGTTCACTTAAGGAATTATTATTCCTTAATGAGCTCGAATCCTTAGGGGCCAATGTCTAATGAATTTTTAAATGCTTAGATTTGTGTAGTGAGGAATTAGTGATTTGTGGGCTAAGGAAAGGGTGATGAAGTCCCTCACCTTGTCTTGATTAGGGGGTTTTTGCCCTTAAAGTATTTTCAAGTGTGTGTCAAGTCAAGATGCTCAAATCACTTGGGTGAATTCCTACTATTATATGCAATGCAACCCTAGAAATTAAAAGCAACTAAAAAGGATGCAAAAACAAAAATCTTTTTATTTTTTATTATGGTCCACAATCAAACAAAGTGTGAGAGCTCTTGTTTGAATTTATTATCTTATCATCAAATGTCCAAGTGGAGGATGAATTTTATTAGGGTCGAGAAAAGTAAAATTTTTTATTTTTATTTTTATTTTAAATCCTAATTGTCTCTAATGTGAATGAACTATCTAAAGGGTGGAATTGAAAATACTAGATAGAAAAGTTACCCACGCAAAAGCTATCCTAGCCTTTTTTGAAGGCAATTCTTCAATCTTGAATCTTCAACTCTTGATCTTCAAGCTCCAAAGAGGTTCCTACACAAAAAATAACACATGTTAAAGAACCAAAATAGACAAAAATCCTATTTATAATACTGTTCCCCGACAACGGCGCTAAAAACTTGATGGGAAATAAATAATTACCTCCTAGAGTTGCAAGTATACAACTTACCAAGTTATAGTATAAAAAGTTATCAATCCCACGAGGAAGATAAAAGTATGAGTTTTGGTCAATATTGGTTCTTATGTTGTGTGTGATAAATTAGGAGTGGTAAATAATGTTAATGTGGATGTGGAGAGATTAGAAGAGTGAATGCGATTATGTGCAAAAAGGAGAAAATGAAGTTGAAAATGTGGTTATGGTTATATGCACATAATAACAAAACTAGATTTGAGATTATATGCACATGGAGGGAATATGAGATTGAGAGAGAAGTAAAAATCAATGAAATCAAGAATCAAGAATAAAGAAAAATAAACAAATGAAAAGCAAGAAAGTAAAGGTGAAAATAAAGAAAGTAAAAGATGGAGGATTGATTTAAGATAGGGGGAGTCTAGAATAGATTCACGTAGCTAATCTCAATCTCACAAGAGTGAGTAGGATATGAAGCTAGTTTCAAACAATCTCTAGAGATCCCCAATTATGATCTCCATGAACAAAAGAAAAGAGAAAAACAAAGGCGATAAATAAAGAGGAAAATAAAGAAGGTAAAATGTGGAGGATAATTAAAGATGGCGGAATCTAGAGTAGATCCACTTAGCAAATCTCAATCTCACAAGAATGAGTTGGATGTAAAAGCTAGTTTCAAACAATCTCTAGGGATCCAATTAAAGGCTCCACACTTAGAAATGGGGTAATTCCCAAGAGATCTTAAGCCTCAAGGCTAATTAAAGAAAAAAAAAGAGAAATCAAAATTAATTACATGAATTAAAGAGCAAGAATTAAAGATATTGCATGAAAGTAAATTGCATGAAAATAAATTGCATGAAAGTAAATCTACTCTAACAAGAAAGGAAAAGAAATAAATGGCAAACCAACATATTCATATCTTCATCTTCATCCTCCTTTTGGTCCTTGGACAAAGTGAAGAAACAAATATGAGGGGTGAAAAATTCTTTATTAATTGTAACTAAAAGTTATAAATTTGGAAGGTCTTCTCAATTAAGAGTAACCCTCCTCTCTAAATGGAGTTTTACAAATTATTTCACACTCAAACCTCTCCCCATCTACCCTATTTATAGTCCAGCGTGATGAATGAAGACCATTGGATTAAACTTGGGCTCCAAGGAGAAAAATTAGCCATTGATCAAATTCTATTGCGGACCAATCGGTTGGCTAATCGATTGACCAATCGGTTGGCCGACCGATTGGTTTGCAACCAACTTTATCTTTTTCTTGGTTTTCTCCACGAATTTTTCTTGGATCCTTGTGTAGTCTTGGGCCTTCCGTTGACTTAGTATTTGGGCTTCAATAAAGGTAAAAAATAGGAGAGTTGAGTCATTTGGGCTTTTATTCATATTTTCTTCATTAACCTGCAATTTAAGACAAAACAATTATTAGTGATATCTTTATTCATATAAAATAGATAATGAGGGTATAAAATTATAATTAAAATGTGAAAATCAATTAACAACTAAAGCTGTAACCTTAACAACTAACATGTATCCTTATCAACTAAAGTAACCTTAACAACTAACATATAAATTTAACAATTCTGTTGTAAACTTAACAACAAAGTGTAACTGAACAACTAATCTGAACTTAACAACTAACGTGTTTCCTTATCAACTAAAGCGTAACCTTAACAACTACGCTATAAATTTAATAACTACATTGTAAACTGTGGAGGATAATTAAAGATGGTGAATCTAGAGTAGATCCACTTAGCAAATCTCAATCTCACAAGAATGAGTTGGATGTAAAAGCTAGTTTCAAACAATCTCTAGGGATCCAATTAAAGGCTCCACACTTAGAAATGGGGTAATTCCCAAGAGATCTTAAGCCTCAAGGCTAATTAAAGAAAAAAAAGAGAAATCAAAATTAATTACATGAATTAAAGAGCAAGAATTAAAGATATTGCATGAAAGTAAATTGCATGAAAATAAATTGCATGAAAGTAAATCTACTCTAACAAGAAAGGAAAAGAAATAAATGGCAAACCAACATATTCATATCTTCATCTTCATCCTCCTTTTGGTCCTTGGACAAAGTGAAGAAACAAATATGAGGGGGTGAAAAATTCTTTTATTAATTGTAACTAAAAGTTATAAATTTGGAAGGTCTTCTCAATTAAGAGTAACCCTCCTCTCTAAATGGAGTTTTTACAAATTATTTCACACTCAAACCTCTCCCCATCTACCCCTATTTATAGTCCAACGTGATGAATGAAGACCATTGGATTAAACTTGGGCTCCAAGGAGAAAAAATTAGCCATTGATCAAATTCTATTGCAGACCAATCGGTTGGCTAATCGGTCGGCCAATCGGTTGGCCGACCGATTGGTTTGCAACCAACTTTATCTTTTTCTTGGTTTTTCTCCACGAATTTTTCTTGGATCCTTGTGTAGTCTTGGGCCTTCCGTTGACTTCGTATTTGGGCTTCAATAAAAGGTAAAAAAATAGGAGAGTTGAGTCATTTGGGCTTTTATTCATATTTTCTTCATTAACCTGCAATTTAAGACAAAAACAATTATTAGTGATATCTTTATTCATATAAAATAGATAATGAGGGTATAAAATTATAATTAAAATGTGAAAATCAATTAACAACTAAGCTGTAACCTTAACAACTAACATGTATCCTTATCAACTAAACCGTAACCTTAACAACTAACATATAAATTTAACAATTCTGTTGTAAACTTAACAACAAAGTGTAACTTTGAACAACTAATCTGAACTTAACAACTAACGTGTTTCCTTATCAACTAAACTGTAACCTTAACAACTACGCTATAAATTTAATAACTACATTGTAAACTTAATAACCAATCTGTATGGTTAACAACTAAACTGTAACCTTAACAACTAACCAAAAATATTTAGCAACAAACTAAATTAAACAATATCATACATTATACCAGGGAAATAAGCATTTTCCCATCTCTCTAGGGAGTAATTTATTGCAATAACATAAGCCCTTTGATCTATCAAAACTAATTCTTTCATGAAAATTTTCCTCTGTTGTTTGTCTCTCCCCCCTTCCCCTCGAAAGTTTTCCTCTATTGTTGGTCTCAGTGCAAACCCAATTCATGTTCTTTCCCAAAATCTAAATTAAAACAACCCAAATCAAACCCATCTTCATCAACCTCTCCTCAAATTCTTCAGAACCCATCAACCCATTTCAATGACGTCTCAAGCTCAATCAACCTGCATCATCTCCATCGGTGACCCAAATCAAACTCATCATCACCATCATCATCATCCAACCAACGCCATATCCACCTCCAAGTATAGCATCATCACCTTCATCCCTAGCCATTTCTATGATCCTGCTCTGACGACCCTCGCGGCGAGGATTGACAGGAGAGTGGCGAAGACGTCGAAGTAGGTATTGGTTAGGGTTTTGAGGAGGAAGGAGAGGAAGTGGATGTTGCCGGAGGAGTCAAGGAGGAGGAGGCGGGACATGGTGAATGGGTTGTTGGTGGCCCTTCTGGAAACTTCTAAGACGCAAATGTTGTTGTGGAGGCAATAGAAACGGGCTAGGGTCTTGGCGTCATCGCCGGTGACGGCGGTGATGGAGGTTTTAGTGGGAATGGAGGTTGAGAGGCATTTTGTTCGATGAATATGACAAAGGAAGGAGTGAGTAGAGACTGACGGTGTTCTTTTTTTCTTTTTTTTTTTTTTGAAGAGGGAAATTGCACATGGGAGTTTTCTTGTGAAACTGGCGGTGGCGTTGCCGATAGTGAAGCTGGGTATGCGATAGAGGAGGAATGGGTGGGTTTTAATGGATCATTTAGTGGGTGGGTATGGGTGGGCAAATGGGTTTGGGTCAATTTTGCCATCCCTAGTTTCGTAGTTTAGATTGGATGAATTAGAGGATTATTCGGATGAGGGTTCGGGGATTGGGATAAGGAGGAGATGGGATTTGGATGAGTTGGACTCAGTGTTGAGGAGTTTGATGGCGTCTTCAGCTATTGTTAGGAGCTGGTGGTCGACAAAAATGAGTTTGGCTTCGCTGTGTTTGAGGAGAACGGAGACCATGGTAGAGTCGAGGTGAGTGTTAAGTGTACAGATGACTGCTCCCGCCATTGGAGCCCTTAAATGGAGCTTGTACATGGCTGGCACGTTTGGAGCTAGGACGACTACCTGTTCCAGAAACAGAATTGATTTGTTAGAGCCTAGAGGAAGAGACCTTTAGGGGCTGTTTGTTTACCCGAGAGAAAAACTAAAGTGGGAAAGTGACTCACTTTTATCATTTTCGGTGTTTGTTTTATTATAAAAAACTGCTGGTTATGGTTATCTTATAGATACCCAAATAAGTGGATGGATAATATCTTATCTTAGAGATAAGATATTCATAATCCTAGTGAGTGTAGGATTCTTTCTCTAAGCCATTATATGTAAATATAGAGATTTTCATTAAAAAGGGAGGGATATACACGATAAACCTTCATATTGCCGTTATATCCTTCTTTGTTCAAAATTGTGCTTTATGCGGTAGTCACGGGGTGATAGCGGGGCCTTTTCGCCGGTTGCAGGGTGTGGTCGCCCTCCGACCGTAGATCAAGAAAGGCGTGAAGATCATACAGAAATGATCCGTTTGGTAAATGATTATCACATTTTAATTACATTTTTATACCCTTATTACCTATGTTATATGAATAACGATATTACTAATAATCATTTTTATCTTATTTTGCGGGCTAATAAAGAAATAATGAATAAAAGCCAAAATGACTCAAATTCTCGAATTTCTACCAATTTTAAAGCCCAAATCGAAGACAAACAAAGGCCCAAGATACCAAATTGATCCAAGAGAAATTCGTGAAGAAAAATCAAGAAAAGACAAATTAGGTTGGGAACCAATCGGTTGACCAACCGGTTGGCTAACGGTTAGCTAACCGATCGGCCAACCGTCGGTTTCTAGCAATTCAGTTAATGGTGGATTTCTCTTCCTTTTTGGCTAAGTTTGATCCAATGGTTCACATCAACTCCGTTGGGCTATAAATAGGGGTGAATCTTGAGGATTTTGGGTGTGAAATATTTTGTAAAGACTCCATTTGGAGAGAGGGTTACTCTTAATTGAGAAGACCTTCCAAAATTATAACTTTTGTTACACAATAAATAAAATTTTCACCCCTTCAATTTCCTTTCTCTTCTCTTTGTCCAAGGACCAAGGAGGATGAAGATGAATTAGGAATTGTGGGTTTCTCTTTATTTCTTTTCTCTTCTTTATTTTCTTGTTTGTAGAATAGATTTACTTTCATGCAATTTACTTTCTTGCAATTTACTTTCATGCAATTTAATTCTATGCAATTTACTTTCATGTCTTGTCTTTAATTCATAGATTAGATTTACTTTCCTTGCAATTAGTTTAGATTTTCTTTTCTTTCTTTCTTTGCTTTTATTTTTCCTTTTCTTTTGTAATTAGTTGAATTCTCATTCTCCTCCTCTTATTCTCATCTTTATTGTCTTTCTTTTATTTTCTAATGATGTGGAACTAATCCCTTGAAGGAAATTTAGGATTGCATGAAACTAGTCTAATCAATTATATGATTCTTGAATTACTCTCTTGTGCTTAAAATAATCATGCTTAGGATAATCAACTAGAGAACTAATTGATAGAAGAAGTATTGGATAGTCTATACTTGCCTTAAAAGTGGTAGGATAGAGTATGCTAATGAATTCTAGGATTACTATCTCGTTGTTATTTTTCTCATGAGTTTTAATTTTACTTGGATGAACTTTAGGATAGTTTATGCTTGCCTTAAAAGTGGTAGGATAGGCTATACCCATTAAATCTATAGTGAAATGTGATTAAAGAGAATACTTCATGAATTCATAAATGAGATTAGCTAGTGGATTCAATTCTAGATTCCTCAATATCTTTAATTGAATTCTCCATCTTTTACTTTCTTATTTTGCCTCTTTGTTCTTGATTTTATTTTCTTGATTTTCTTTTCCTTCTTGATTTGATTTTCCTTTACTCTCCCTCTCTCTCAATCTTGTTTTCTTTTGCACAAATTTACTTACACACTCTCTAATCTTTTACTCTCATTTTGTGTTCATTTGCACTCCATTCACCTTCACATTCTCTAATCTCCTCACACACAATTTCTTCCTCGTTTTCTTTTATTTCGCATAATCCACAATCCACTCTCTACCATGTTCACCACTTACTCTCATGTTTAATAACCCTAATTGCAGCATAATTTGAGAACCAAAACTTGAACAAAACTCTTACAAAACCGTTCCTCGTGGGATCGATAATCTTATATACTATAACTTGAAGGTTGTATACTTGCAACTTAGGAGGTAATCACTTATTTCCCATCAAGTTTTTGGCCGTTCTTAGAGCGGTGCATAAGTAGGATTTTGATTAATTTTGGTTCCTTAACTTGTGTGTTTTTCTTTTGTGTAGGAACTTGAAACTTGAAGATTAAGAGTTGAAGAATCAAGATTGAAGATTTGCCTCAACGAGGCTTTGGATAGCGATTAGTGGGTAACTCTTCTTTCTTGTATTTTCAATTCCACCCTTTAGATAGTTCATTCACATTAGAGACAATTAGGATAAAAAAAAAAAAGATTTTACCCTTGTCGACCCTAATAAACTTCATTTCTTTGATTGTCGACCATAATAAAAATAAAAGATTTTTATTTTTACATCCTTTTAGTTGCTTTTAATTCCTAGGGTTGCATTTGCATATAATAGTAGAATTCACCAAAGTGATTTCATCTTGATTTGGCACACACTTGAAAATATTTTTAAGGGCAAAACCCATTAATCAAGATAAGGTGAGGGATTTCATCACCCTTTCCTTAGCCCACAAATCACTAATTCCTCACTACACAACCCAAGCCTTTTAAAACTTATTAGGCGTTGGCCCCTAAGGATTGAGCTCATTAAGGAACAAGAAATCCTTAAGTGAACCGGTCCAAGTTTATTTGGATTAATGGTGTCTAAGGCAAGGTTTAGGGGTTGCGTAAAGCTCATGAGGAAAGAGGTACTTAATTGATCTTTGATCTCCCTCTAGTACTATCCTTACGGCTAATTACCCAAGTAAACTTTGATCTTTTCATTAAGGGAATTTTTGGTTAGGAGCTGGTCTAAGTCAAGTTTAGGCTTAACCCTAGAGTTAGGGTGATTGAAAAGTGATTGCCTTGATTTGTTTTTTTGTTAGTTTTTTTTTCTTATTTTTTCCCTTTCTCATCATCATCTTTTTAGTCTTTTAGTTTTCTTTTTCTTATAAAAAAACTAACTTGTGTTTTCTTAAAATTTTTAAAAAAAAAGAGAGAATTGATTTTGGTGTATGCAAGTTTGGATTAGGGATAATACCAATCGCTTAATCCGTTTGAACCAATTTTGAAGAAATGGCTAATCTTAATCCACCCATTCTTCAAGATGTGTGTTATCCAACTAGGAATGCAATCCCCTCTTGCATTAAGCTCCCGATGTCAATGGAACTAATTTTGAGCTTCGTAGCATTTCATAAACATGCTTCCAAAATTCTTAGGAGTAGAATCGAAGGCATATATTTTTATCTCAATTTGAAGAAGTTTGCCTTATGATTAAAATGAAGGACTTATCGAGGATGCGATCAAGCTTCGATTTATTCCTTTTGCTCTTAAGGACAAAGGCAAGAAATGGTCAGATAGCTTACCCACGATTCTATCTCAACTTGGGGTGAATTTGTCACCGTTTTTGAAATTTTTTTCCTATCCACAAAGCGGTTAAGCTTAGAAACGACATCATGAATTTTAAAATTATTAGGAGAACCATTTTGGAAGTATTTTGATAAATTTAAGGATCTTCTCATTCAATGTCCTCACCATGGTCTAGAAAAATGGCGACTATGCCAAATTATCTATGAGGGATTGGATTATTCTTCAAAACTTCTTTAGAATCTATGTGTCAAGGGGATTTCATGAAGAAAAATGCCGATGAAGCTTGAGATTTCTTAGAAAGTTTATCAGAAAAACCATGCGATGGGAACATTGTGATGATAGAATGTCATCGGTTCCCAATCTAAACCTAGTGGTCTTTCCTTAGAGTCAAACATAGCCTCAAGCAAAGATGGCTACAATCTGCGTGGGTTAGAAGCCTTGGAAATCAAAGCTCCATCACAAATCAATCAAGTTTACGCTTGAGTTGTCATAATTGTCTTTCTTCAACCCATGTTTGGAGGAATGTCCCTCTTAGGAAACACTCAACCACTAGAAGCGGATGAATCTTTGCATTCAGCGTCCTAGAAATGATCCATTTTCTCCAACCTACAATCAGGGATGGAGAAATCATCCTAATTTTGCATGGAACCGGGATAACTACTCTGCAAATCAAAAGATCACTCCACTTCAAACCAACAATTTCCTAGGAAACACAATTCCATTCAACACACCAAACAATTTTCCACAATCTAATCGCCTTTTCCAAAAAGCATCCTCCTCATTATCAAACAATAAATCCTCAGAGTTGATCATGACAAGCCTTAGTGTTTTAGAAAGGGATTAGAGGCTATGATTAAAGCTTCTACACAAACCACTAGCATGTTGACCCAATCATCCAACACTCTAAATTCCTTCGTGCAAACAACCGGCCAAGTGCTCAACTCGAACACTCAAGCCATCGCTAGGTTAGAAACCCAACTTGGGCAACTAGCCAATGCCGTGAGTGAAAGAGAGAAAGGAAAATTTCCAAGTCAACACATTTGTCAACCCTAGGGACCTTTGGATCAAGCCCAAATCAACCAGCTCAAATAAATGCGGTTCTGCGTTGCGTCACGGGAAGCAAATAGATAACCAAGTTAGAATGCCACCAGATCAAACTCCTTCTCTGTCAACACAATCCTTCCGATGAAACAACTCCATCGATGACCTGGCGAAAGGCCGAGCCTAATTTAGATAGGTACAAGCCCGTTGCTCCCTTTCGAGATAGACTTAGACCTAGGAAACACTCTCTCGGGTAGAAAATCCTAGAAACTTTTAAACAGTCAAGGTCAACATCCCTCTTTTAGGCGCAATTGAACAAATTCCTTCTTATGCAAAATTCTTAAAAGACTTATGCACTAAGAAGAGAACCACCAATGTTCCTAAAAGGTCTTTTAGTGCCAACCTCGGTGAAATGTTTTGAATCCTATGCCCTTAAAATATAAGGATCTGGTTGTCCCACTATTCCATGTGTTATAGGAAATACCCACATTGATAAGGCACTCTTAGACTTAGGAGCTAGTGTAAACCTTCTTCCCTATTCGGTCTATCAGCACTAGGTGTAGGAGAACTTAAACCAACAAGATGCACCCTACAATTGGTGATAGATCGTAAAATTCGAAGGAGAGGTAGAGGGCGTTTTGATCAAAGTTGGAGAGTTTATTTTCTGTTGATTTCATTGTCTTGGAAACACGACCCGTTTCAATCTCAAAGGTCAAATCCTGTTATCTTAGGTAGACCGTTCTTAGCAACCTCAAATGCTTTGATCAATTGTAGAACTGGTCAAATGAAGTTATCTTTGGGAATATGACTGTTGATCTCAATATTTTGACTTAGGAAAACAACCCGTGATCCATCGATCAACCCATAGAGGTGAACTTCATTGAGGGAATTTCGATGAGCAACAAGAGGGAGAGTGTGAGTCGGATCTTTGTTTTGACTTAGTCTTGGAGGAGACTTTCGATGGTGAAATTAGGATAGATCCATGATTGATCATGTTTACGCAATTGGTAGCGTGAACCCTTGGATATAGAGCCTCGAACTCAACTTGCCCATCCATTGAGGAACCCCTAAGTTAGAGCTCAAACCTTTGCAGAAAATCTTGAGTATGCCTACTTAGGAGAGAATGAGAGTCTACAGTCATCATTTCTTCGATTTGACACCGGTCAAAGGAAGCCCTCTTAACTATTTTAAGAGAATAGGGAAGCTATTGGATGGACCATGGCTGATATCAAAGGGATTAGTCCAACAATTGTGCAACAGAATCCATTTGATAGGCGATGCCAAACCTACTAGAGATCCTCAACGTAGGTTAAACCCGTAATGAAAGAAGGCATTAGGAAAGACATTCTAAAATGTCTTGACCATGGGATCATTATCCCATTTCGATAATTCTTGGGTAAGTCGGTCCAAGTAGTTCGAAAAATCAGGGATCACCGTGATCCAGCGATCTTGATGAGTTGATTCCCACTCGAATCCAAAGCTGGATGGCGATGCGTATAGACTATAGAAAACTCAATTTGGCTACGGAAAGATCATTTCCCCTTCGTTCATTGATCAAATGTTAGAGCGTTTAGCTGGTCACGAATTCTATTGTTTCTTGGATGGATATTCAGGATACAATCGATTCCCATTGCCGGGAAGATCGGGAGAAAACCACCTTTACATGCCCATATGGAACCTTTGCTTATCGGCGCATGCCTTTTGGGCTATGTAGCGCACCATACGTTCCAGCGGTGTATGATTAGTATTTTCTCCGACATGGTAGAAGCGTTTCCTAGAGATCTTCATGGATGATTTTTCCATTTTGGTGACTCATTCTCGGAATGTGCATCATCTTAAAGCTGGTCATGTCGCGATGTAGGAGAAAAATCTAACTCTCAAGCGGGAGAAATGTCACTTCATGGTCAAACCGGCATTGTCTTAGGGCATGTAGTTTGAATAAGGGTATCGAAGTAGACAAAGCTAAGGTAGATCTCATTTCTAATCTTCCTCCTCCTAAGAGCGTCAAAGATGTTAGATCATTTCTTGGCCATGCGGATTTTATCGGCGTTTCATCAAAGATTTTAGCAAAATTGCTAGACCTTTGACCAATCTCTTATCAAGGAAACACCATTTGACTTCTCCCGAGTGCTTCAAAGCTTTTGAGTATCCGAAAAGGAGCTAACCACATTATCATTCATCCACCCGACCGACCTTACCCTTTGAGTGATGTGTGATGCATCCGATTCATAATTGGTGCTGTCTTAGGACAACGAATTGAAGGAAACCACATGTGATCTACTATGCGGTAGAACTCTGAATGATGCCCGGTGAATTACTCATCACGGAGAAAGAGTTTTTAGTGTAGTTTTGCCTTAGAAAAATTCAGGTCCTACCTCATTGGTTCTTTGACCAAAGTCTTCAGCGATCATGCCGCACTTAAGTATCTTTTGACCAAGAAAGATGCTAAAGCTCGGCTCATTCGATGGATCCTTCTACTTTAAGAGTTTGATATCCAAATTCTTGTGAGAAGAGGAGCGAGAAAACCATGTGAATCATCTTTCTAGACTCGAGCATACCAACTTCAATCGTTCCAATCAATGAACATTTCCCGGATGAACAACTCCTACAAGTCCAATCGTTCCGTGGTTTGCTGATATTGTAAACTACTTAGTCACGAAACAGATCCCCTCTCATTGGTCTAAACAGGATAGATCCCGATTTCTTTCCCAGGCAAGATACTTCTACTGGGATGATCCGTATCTGTTCAAGTATTGTCCTGATCAGATCTTTAGGAGGTGCATTCCAAGTGAAGAAATTAGGAGTGTTCTGTCATTTTGTCACGAACAAGCTTGTGGGGGCCACTTTGGCCCGAGAAAAATAGCTGAGAAAATTCTCTAGTGTGGGCTATATTGGCCAACTCTGTTCAAAAATTCTTATGAGTTTTGCAAAACACATGTCGTTGTCAACTCTTAGGAAAAATTACTAGAAGAAATATGATGCCCTACAACCCATCTTAGTTGAACTCTTTGATTTATGGGGTATCGATTTCATGGGACCATTTCCAAATTCTTTTGGAAATATCTACATTCTAGTAGCCGTAGAATACATGTCAAAATGGGTTGAAGCGGTTGCTTGCAAGACTAATGACAACAAGGTTGTTGTCAAGTTTCGAAGGAGAATGTTTTGCGGTTTGGAGTGCCCGAGCAATCATTAGCGACAACGGTACACACTTTTGTAACCGTTCTTTTGAGGCTTTAATGAGGAAATATTCGATCACACACAAATTATCGACTCCTTATCACCCCAAACCAGTGGTCAAGTAGAGGTCACAAACAGAGAAATCAAACAAATCTTAGATAAAACCGTTAATCATAACAGAAAAGATTGGTCCGTTAAATTATGTGACGCTCTATGGGCATACCGTACAACATTCAAGACAAATTTGGAGATGTCACCGTACAGACTTGTGTTTGGAAAAGCTTGTCATTTACAGTTGAGCTAGAACAGAAGCGATGTGGGCTATTAAGCAGTTGAATCTTGATTTAGACTTCGGCGGGAAAAATAAGAATTCTCCAATTGAATGAGTTAGAAGAAATTCGAAACGATGCATATATAAACTCAAAAATTTACAAAGAAAAAACCAAGATTTTTCACGATAATTCAATTTTACGGAAGAACTTCACACCGGAACAAAAAGTTTTACTCTACAACTCAAGATTACATCTTTTTCTGGAAAATTGAGATCAAGATGGGCGGGTTAAGTATTTTGTTAAGCAAGTTTTCTCACGGGGCTATCGAGATAGAAAATCCTAAAATGGTCATATTCTCAAGGTTAATGGTCAACGGTTAAAACCATTTTTAGAATTTTCTACACTCGGAGAAGAGGAGGTGTTGGTGCTTCATGAACCACACTATATGTAGTTAAAAAAAAATAATAATAAAAAAATAAATAAAATTTAAGTTAAAAAAAAAGAAAAAAAGAAAATTATATATATAAGTAAAAGGGTACATAATACATAGCCTATATAACATTTTTTTCTCTTCTTTCTCTTGGCCCATTAATATAGGCCCTTCAAAAAAAAAAAATTTTTTTTCTTTTTCTTTCTTTCTTGACCCATTAGGCCCAACCCACTATTAAATAAATAAATAATTAATTAATTAAAAAAATTTAAAAACCCCAACCGGTTCCCAACCGGTTGGGATAAAAAAAAAGAAAAACGATCTCTCTCTCCAATTCTCTCCAAAGTCGGTTTTCTTCGTCGATTTTCACTCTAAATTGAAGCTAACGGGATTAGGGTCCGCTCGACGACGATCTTGCAACAAATTTTCACTCAAATCTCACCAAATCGAAGGTATAAACCCGAAACCCTAACTTCTCAAATTTTGAAATTTTCTATTTTTTTGGGTGTAATTGGTTGAGATAACTTGTCTGGAATGTTAATAAACGAGTTTGAATCCATTTGAAACAAAGTTGTAACAAGAATCGGGGAGAAATTCCACCGATCAATTTGCCTCAGCGACGAACCAATCGGTTGGCCAACCGATTGGTGTCCAGAAACCTGATTTTTACAAATTGAACCCTAAAACTTGAAAATTCTTGCAAATTTACAACCTCATTGACTAATTTAACATCATTCTCTTGTCATTCAAGATAATGGCTTACAGTAGCGACAAAGAGCTAGAATCCTCTCTCTCTTTGCTTCTCTACGATCCACTTGAGAGGATTCAACACAAACAAGCTTTTCGATTTCCACCCCATAATTGAAATTTTCGAATGGTGGAATTGAGTCCCTTATGGTGAGAAACACAGGCGGCCAACACCACCATAGTCGAGAGAGTTCTATGCCTCGTGGGATAGGTCGGATGAAAACACGACTCATGTTCTTATCGGAATTCCGATTACCATCACAGAGACTCATACAAAAGATCTTAAAGCTCCCAAGCCACCTAGAGGGTGCCCGATTTTGTCGAACTTATCTTGAGCTAGAGGTAGGTTAGAGCTTCACTCGATGGTGGATTATCTCTTTATTCTGACAGAGAGCGGGATACTTAACTCTGGTCTACTTAAGAAAGAGTTCATTCTTACGAACCTCTTCCTTAAATTGATTTATACCCAAGCTCCTCATATTCCACCATCACCACCCGCGACCTCGTCCTCTTGTATTGGATTGCGGTAGTGGTAGCTTCAATGTAGCGGCGTCATATTTAGGATGCTAGGGGTACCGCGACTAGTGCTAGGGACTACTTGAGCCGGTATGCAGTGAAGGTACAACTGGTCTATTCCTTTCTTATCACGCAGTTTGTGAATCGGAGGTGTCGGTATATTCTCTGATTCTCTAGTGGCGGTGAGCCCCTTTGACTGCGACACCGTGAAGAAGAGTATTGCTGCCGGAGGAAAGGAGTCGATCTTTGCTACTTCTTCCGTGCACCGGCTTCGGCCAGGCCCATCCGCACCACCTCCTCCACCTCATGATGCACCATCGAGTGGACACCCGAACATTCGGTGATCGCCTTTATACTCTAGAGGCGGGATTCCATCTTTTCGAGGTCGGTCTGGATCAGATCATGCTAGGATTGCATCCCGGTGGATTACATCATTTCACCTTACGAGATCGTCCGGGATGCACCTCCTCCATTTTATCGGCCTCCTTCTCCTCCCCATCACAAGAGGTCCCACCCCCACCACCACCACCGCCTGTAGAGGAGGGGAGGATATTGGCAGCGGTGACCTGAGATGATGAGGACATGGAGGCTCTGAGGCTGATGATGGGGATGATGATCGGTGAGGGAGGTTCTTATGTATTTCTTTTTCTAGCATTAGACTTTTATTATGGCATGTACTCATATACTATGATGCTTTGGACTTTATGGTAGTATTTGCCTTGAGGACAATGCAAAGTCTAGGTGTGGGGTATTTTGGAACTAGTAGTCTAATTTTAAGCGTATTTCTTTTTCACTTTGCTTTCTTTTTAGTATTTTTTTATTTTAGTTAGTATTTTAGTAGTTTTTATTACTTTTTAGTAATCCCCTTTTGTTTCTTAGTTTGTAGTTTAAAAAAAAAGTCACTTGCCAACTTAATAGAGTTGATTAATAATTGATCTATTTGATAGAATTAAGTATTCTAATCCTTAGTTAGTTCTATACTCAAGTTTACCTTTTATGACAACTCAAATAATTTTTTTTTAAGAAATGATTTTCAAAATAGTATACTTCACTTGAGTTTTAACTTAGATTTTTTTAAAAGTAATGAAATTTTGCATGCCTAACTTAGAGTTGAAAATAATTTTTCAAGTTGTCTTGATCAAATATTTTTAGAATATATATACATATACACATATATATTATACTAACTTAACAAGAAGAAGAGTGTAAAATCTTTGGTGGTTCTATTTTACCAAGCCTAAGTTGATTGAGTAATTAAGCCCGAGGAGTATTTTTATGCTTAATGACCTAAGCCCAATTGGGTTGGGATGCATTGGCCCAAAACTCGCTAAATGGTCACTTAGAAAGCCCGATTAAAAGGAACAAAACCACCAAGAAATAAAGAATTCAAAAAAAAAAAATCATACTAACTATGTTTTTATATATAGTTATATTTGTATATGTTCTTGAAAAATTTAAATGGATCAAAAGACTTGAAGTTTGTTTAAAACAAAGAGTTAGCATGTTCCTTTCAAGACTTTTAAATTAAAATTTTTGGGTTAAACTTGATTTTTGTATTACTATAATGGAAGGATTTTCTTAAGAAAATTACATTGGAGTTATGATAAAAGCGCTTTCTTGAGTATTAACCAACTTCAATTGGAATGTTTGAATATATCAAATGAGTTAATTATTTTATTAACTTCTTTAAATTGGCAAATTGGTGAATTTTGTGGGTATATTCACTGCAAACCCTCACGAGACTACAACTCGTCCCTTGGGGTAACCAGGGGTTTAAAGGCTTGTTGTATGCGCTAAATACAACCGCGATTCTGCGAAAGTGAGTTAGGTTTTCTTTTTATTTTCTTTGCTAGAGGACTAGCAAAAGCTTGGTGTGGGGTATTTGATTATCACATTTTAATTATATTTTTATACCCTTATTACCTATGTTATATGAATAACGATATTACTAATAATCATTTTTATCTTATTTTGCGAGGCTAATAAAGAAATAATGAATAAAAGCCCAAATGACTCAAATTCTCTGAATTTCTACCAATTTTGAAGCCCAAATCGAAGACAAACAAAGGCCCAAGATACCAAATTGATCCAAGAGAAATTCGTGAAGAAAAATCAAGAAAAGACAAATTCGATTGGGAACCAATCGGTTGATAACCGGTTGGCCAACCGGTTGGCTAACGGTTGGCTAACCGATCGACCAACCGATCGGTTTAGCATTCAGATTAATGGTGGATTTCTCTTCCTTTTGGCTAAGTTTGATCCAATGGTTCACATCAACTCCGTTGGGCTATAAATAGGGGTGAATCTTGAGGGTTTTGGGTGTGAAATATTTTGTAAAGACTCCATTTGGAGGAGGGTTACTCTTAATTGAAGACCTTCCAAAATTGTAACTTTTGTTACACAATAAATAAAATTTTCACCTTCAATTTCCTTTCTCTTCTCTTTGTCCAAGGACCAAAGGAGGATGAAGATGAATTAGGAATTGTGGGTTTCTCTTTTATTTTCTTTTCTCTTCTTTATTTTCTTGTTTGTAGAATAGATTTACTTTCATGCAATTTACTTTCTTGCAATTTACTTTCATGCAATTTAATTCTATGCAATTTACTTTCATGTCTTGTCTTTAATTCATAGATTAGATTTACTTTCCTTGCTATTAGTTTAGATTTTCTTTCTTTCTTTCTTTGCTTTTATTTTTCCTTTTCTTTTGTAATTAGTTGAATTCTCATTCTCCTCCTCTTATTCTCATCTTTATTGTCTTTCTTTTATTTTCTAATGATGTGGAACTAATCCCTTGAAGGAAATTTAGGATTGCATGAAACTAGTCTAATCAATTGTATGATTCTTGAATTACTCTCTTGTGCTTAAAATAATCATGCTTAAGATAATGAACTAGAGAACTAATTGATAGAAGAAGTATTGGATAGTCTATACTTGCCTTAAAAGTGGTAGGATAGAGTATGCTAATGAATTCTAGGATTACTATCTCGTTGTTATTTTTCTCATGAGTTTTAATTTTACTTGGATGAACTTTAGGATAGTCTATGCTTGCCTTAAAAGTGGTAGGATAGGCTATACCCATTAAATCTATAGTGAAATGTGATTAAAGAGAATACTTCATGAATTCATAAATGAGATTAGCTAGTGGATTCAATTCTAGATTCCTCAATATCTTTAATTGAATTCTCCATCTTTACTTTCTTATTTTGCCTCTTTGTTCTTGATTTTATTTTCTTGATTTTCTTTTCCTTCTTGATTTGATTTTCCTTTACTCTCCCTCTCTCAATCTTGTTTTCTTTTGCACAAATTTACTTACACACTCTCTAATCTTTTTACTCTCATTTTGTGTTCATTTGCACTCCTTTAACCTTCACATTCTCTAATCTCCTCACACACAATTTCTTCCCGTTTTCTTTTATTTGCATAATCCACAATCCACTCTCTACCATGTTCACCACTTACTCTCATGTTTAATAACCCCTAATTGCAGCATAATTTGAGAACCAAAACTTGAACAAAACTCTTACAAAACCCGTTCCTCGTGGGATCGATAATCTTATATACTATAACTTGAAGGTTGTATACTTGCAACTTAAGAGGTAATCATTTATTTCCCATCAGTAAACCCTAAACTTGTTGTTTATATTTACTAGAAAGCATGCTAGGGTTTCTTTATTTTCGCTGTGAATAATCTAGATCTAGATTTACCTTATGGCATGCATATAGTTATCCAGATTCTACATTGGTATCATAGCTAAATCTTGAATCGTTCGTCAGTTTCTTGATTGGTGACTTTGGCCATGGAATAGAAAATAGGATTTTATTATGAAAGATTCAATAGTTATTAATAAAATTTAAAATTTTGTATTAAAAATCCAATCTTTGACATCCGAGATGTGAGATCTATGAAAAAGACTCGGATACCACTGTATTCTTTATGAGCACGAACCATAGTCTATTCTCTCTCATTTTATCCTAAATTGGGGTAACATCTAATTCACTTCAAATTCATTTATTTCCTATCCTATCTTTTAGTGTATACCCACAAGACCATCGTAACATTCTCATTTCTGCTACAATTATTTTTTTACACATGTTATTTCTTAATTGCCCAACATTCCAATCTAGAAAGCAATGTTGGTCTTATAACTGTCATATAGGATTTTTCCTTAAGTCTCATAGGTATTCTACGATCACATAAGACTCCCGAAGCACTCCTCCATTTTAACCATCCTGATTTTATTCAATGGACAACATCATCCTCAATCTCACCGTCATGACGAATGATTGAACCCAAATAATAAAAATGGTTACTAAATATGCATTCCATATATTCTCTTTTTGTTCTACTAATTCTAAGACCTTTAGTTTCGAGGGCTTGTCTCCACTTTTCTACTTCAGATATTATACCCTCTCTAGTCTCAGCAGTCAATACTATATCATTAGTAAATAACATACACCATGTGGCTTCATCTTGAATATGCCTAATAAGTTGGTCTATAACTAATGCAAAAAGATAAGGGCTTAAGGCCGACGCTTGATGTAAACCAATAGTAATAGGAAATGATCTAGTCTCTCCTTCATTTATTCTTACCTAGTTGTTACTCTATCACACATATTTTAATCACATTAATATATATACTAGATATATTTTTTTAAAACCTACCACATTATTTTTCTAGATACTCTATCATAAGTTTTTCTAAATCAATGAAAACCATATGTAGATCCTTTTTCTTCTCTCTATATCTCTCCATCAACCGTCTCAATATATGAATAGGTTCCATAGTTGACCTCCGAGAAGCATAAAACCATATTGATTTTGGATACACTTGTCTCCTTTCTTAGTCTTTGCTCAATTACCATCTCATAAAGTTACATAGTATGACCCATGACTTTAATACCATAATAGTTTGAACAACTTTATATATCTCCTTTATTCTTACATATAGGTATCAAAGTACTAATCCTCCACACATGGGCATTTTCTTTGTCTCAATAATCTTATTAAATAATTTGGTCAACTATCCTAAGCCTATATCTTCAAGACATTTCCAAACTTCAATAGGAATATTGTCCGTACTCTGCTTTTCCACTCTTCATTTTCTTTAGAGCATCTTTAACCTCACTAATCCTAATTTTTGACAATATCTATAGTTTCTATTATGCACTATATGTTCAACTTCTGATTGTTTGCTCACCTATTTGGTTATCATTAAATAAACTATGAAAGTAACTCCTTCATCTCTTATATTTTCTTGTGATTCACGAGAACCTTTGATCTTGACTCTTGATGCATCTAATATTACCTAAGTCCCTACTCTTCCTTTCTCTCATATTATATATATATATATATATATCTCTCTCTCTCTCTCTCTCTCTCTCTCTCTCTCTCTCTCTCTCTCTCTCTCTCTCTCTCTCTCTCTCTCTCTCTCTCTCTCTCTCTCTCTCTCTCTCTCTCTCTCTCTCTCTCTCTCTCTCTCTCTCTCTCTCTCTCTCTCTCTCTCTCTCTCTCTCTCTCTCTCTCTCTCTCTCCCTCCCTCCTTTGATTCTAACTTCTTATAAGTTCTCATTAAACTTTGTATTTTGTTTCTAAACTGTTTCCTTCCTAGCTAGTTTATATTTCTCAAAGTTTTCCTCACTCCTACACTTGTGCCAATCTTTAGATAATGTTTTTAAACTTTAATAGCCTTTTAAACTTCTTCATTCCACCACCAACTCTCTTTACCATCTAATTTACAACCTTTAGATTCTCCTAGTATATTTTTAGCCACATTCTTAATACAAGAAGACATAATATTTCACATAATATTAGTCTCGTTATCTTTATTTTATATATCTTCCTTCATCATCTTATCTTTCACGATGAACTAAATTCTCTCCTTTTAGGTTCCATCATTTAATTCTTAGTTTCTTGCTCTTATTAGTTTTTCTACTCTACTTCTTAATAAAATGTCTAATACCATCAATCTATGTTGTGTGGTTAAACTCTCTCCTCATATAATTTTACAATCTTTGCATATTAACACTATCCGACCTTCTAGTAAGATAAAAGTCTATTTTGACTATTATTAGATCTACTTTTAAAAGTTATTAAGTGTTCATCCCTTTATCTAAATTGTGTATTTGCTCTTGATAAATCATACGACATCATAAAATCTAAAATTCTTTCACCCATATCGTTCTTATCTCCATAACCAAAACCTCCATGTACCCTCTCATATCCATTATTATCCTTCTGACATGCCCATTTAAGTCACCTCCTATAAATACTTTGTCTCCTACCAGAATTTTTGTACAAATTCATCAAAGTTATGCCAACATTTTCTTAGTATTCTCGGACAATCCTACTTGTGGTGCATAAGCACTAACAATATTAACAACCTCTACATCTAATATAATTTTTATTAGTATTATTTTATCTCCAACTATTTTTACATCTACAACATTTTCTTTTATTATGTTATCAACAAGTATTCCTAGTCTATTATGATTCTTCTCTTTTCCTATGTACCAAAGCTTACACCGGTCTTTTCAATTTCTCTAGATTTCTCACCTATCCATTTAGTTTCTTAAAAATAAATTACACTAATTTTTTTCTAATCATGATATTTACTAATTCCATTGTCTTTCTTGTTAGAGTACCGATATTCCAAGTAGCTAACCTAATTCTATTCTCTTACAAAAGTCATCCTCGCTTTTCTCTCTTGTGGTGTTCTACTCCATGCCTAATACTATTTGGCAACCTATTAGAGTATTGTAGTTTCTTAAAACACCCTTGCTTACTTGTCATTACACTGGGGTGACAATGATGTAACGCGTCCCTTCTAGGGAAAGCCCTAGCAAACTACCCTTGCTTACTTATCATTGCATCGGGGTTGCATCGATGCAACACATTGCAGTGGGGACGCCCCAACGAATATTCTATATGATTCATGTCATGTGGATCCAGTTATGTTTTACGCTAGCTGTTGGCTACCTAATGCAACACTCCTTCTTTATCCTGGCTTGGGAAACGCAGTACAAGCAATAAAAATAAAGCACCACATTGGTAAAGTTGTAATAAAAGAAATAATCTCTTTACTACTTTTTGGTAACAGAAAGAATTCAAATTCCTTATCCAAAAAAATAAGAATATTTGATGTCACATGTTCTAGACATGTTGTTACCCATTATGTAGATGAATTTTCTCCCATATAAGCAAGGGATTTAGATTCTCTCCTATGTAGTGGAGATGATCCAAATCCTAAATGCAAATCATAATTATTGATTTTTAGTCCCTAGTCGTGATTTATTCTAAATCTAACATGCACCCTAGTCCAAGAAATTGCATTCATCACTAATTTATACTTAAAGACAAATCATAATTATCCACAAAATAAATCAAGGATTGTGACAAAATAGTAATCTCTCCACTACCTTTATGTAGTGAAGATGATCAAATCCTAAAGTTGGTGATTTAGGCACTTAGAACGTTTAGCACAAGTGCAGACATAGATGATGTTTGTTCCCATAGGCTTGCATTAGGAAAACACCCTAAAATTTTTGAAAGTTACAAAAACCCTAAAAATTTCAAAACGCACAAACAATATATTAAAATTCGAGGAACTCCAAAAGCCTTAAAAAGAATTTACAAAAACTCCTCGAAAGTTTTTAAATTGCAAAAACCCTCAAATTTCAAAATTTGCAAAACAAACCTAAAATTTCAATCCTACGAATAGTACACTAAATATATAGGAATTATGATTACACCCTTAACATTTTTAGAATTTGTAGAAAACACCATGGAAGTTTTGAAAATTACAAAAACACCATCATACTTCAAAATTTGCAAAAAGCACCTTACAAAATCCAAACCTATAAATAGTATACTGACAATATAGGATTACAAACAACCCCTAGAAAATTTGGACATTGCAGAAAAACCCCAGAAGTTTTAAAATTATAATAAACATCCTCAAAAATAAAAATTTATAAAAACACCCTGAAAATTTCAAAGATAAAACCAGTAAGCTTAAAATTAATAAATTTGAAATTTGCAAAAAAGGCTAAAAGTTTAGAAAATTTGAAAAACACCCTAAAAGTTTTGAAATTTGTGAAAAACACCCCAAACATCAAAATTTACAAAAATACTTGTTTGTAAGTTTTGATCTTTTCAGAGCTTTTCTGTAAATTTTGAATCTTTGAGAGTGTTTTTCATAATTTTAAAACTTTCAGTGTGTTTTCTACAAATTCCAAAAATTTTATGGGGATGTTTATAATCCTATATTTTCAATGTACTTTTATCAGTTTGAAATTTTAGGGTGCTTTTGTAATTTTAAAATTTGAGGTTTTTATAATTTTTAAACTTTTAGGGTATTTTCTGTAAATTTTGAATTGTGCATGAGGCTTTTATAATTGTCAAAATTTTGAGGAGGTTGTTTATAAGTTTAATACTTTTAGGGGCTTTTTGTAATTTATGCATTTTGAGTTGAGAGTGATAAAGATCCTTTTGTGTTGAATTTTAACCCTTATGACATGTTTGGGTTGATGCATTTTATTTCGTAGATGTGGTGTCTCTCATGTTTGTCTATAGTATCTTATATAGTTTAAAACAGGGGATGTCATATATCTCTTCTGTCAATGTAGTTTATTTACATGGTTATTAATGTTGATAGCTTGTATAGTATACTCTCTTGGGTTGATATTATTCTTTAATGCCAAAGTGAATGTTGAATTTAAATCAAATCCACTTTATTTCGATACTTTTATTGTCTACTCTGCTTGTATTGAGTATTTTCAATTATTCTATCTTATCCAAGAATTTTGGTTTGAAGACATGCTACAATATTATTATTTCACTGGTTTCTTAAACATTAAGTAGTAATATTTTTAATTTATATCACAACTTCTAGATTTGAAGAAAAGAACTATGGTGAAATTCATAATTTTATAATATTCTGATTATGACAACATTGTATACGTGCCACACATGATGAGTACAATATTGAATTTAGATAACATTATTTTGACTCACGCAATGTATAATGCACGATCAATTCTATATTATATTTCTTTTATTTACTCTATGAGCAATTGTGTTTTTTGGTAAATAAAATTTTTAAAACTTAGTGACATTTTTAATCTTGAAAAAATTTATAAGCTCAATACTAAATAATTCTGTGCAGTGCATCGCATCGCATGGGTCTGAAACTAGTTAATAATATTTATGATCAATATTGCAAGACGAAAAGTGAACCGACACTGCAAACAGAAAAAATGCACAATATGAATCAATACAGTTCAGTTCTAAATCAAACAACAAAAAACAAAATGAAGAAAGAAAAATGACGCCCCAAAATTGAGAGAGAGATAGAGAGAGAGAGAGAGATGATAGTTACCACATCGCCGCCAGAAATGCCAAGCTGAGCGAGAGCAGAAGCGAGTCTGAGGCAGCGATCCCGGGTCTGTCTCCAAGTAAACTTGATGGATCCATAAACAACAGAGGTCTGATCAGCATAAACCACCGCAGATCGCTCGATGAAGGTCAGCGGAGAGAGAGGTACGTAGTTTGCGGAGCAAAGAATTGTGCCCTCCATGCCTCGTTCTCTCCAACCTTAATGATTATTTGTTCTAAAAGCTAGTTCTTTTTAGGGGAGTGAAGGCTATTGACATTCTTATAGTCTTTAGAAGTCATAAATAAATGTATAAATATATATGTGGGTGACCCAATGGCGGAGCCAGGGGTGGCCATGGTGCCCCCGGGTTTTTACTAAGAAGGGTAGGTATATAATTCTTTTTTTCATACTAGCCGCTAAACTCTTTCATATTTGAAATTTATCCCCCAACTCTTTTCATATTTGAGTTATTCCCAAAATCTTTTATATTTAAAATTAGTCTCTCATATCTTCATACCTTGCAATTAGTCCCTAAATCTTTGAAGTCTTTGAAATTGTCTTTTATTACATTTGCCATCCAATGTCATAAACTTAATTTTACATTAATAAATAGATATGTGAAATGAATTTGCTATGTTCATGTGCTTCTGCAATTATTTTATAGATGTGGTAGTTAAAATTATTTTATTTCTTCTTATTATTGTTTAAAATAAGTTTAATAGTATAATTTATAATGTCTTGTCAATTTGTCAAGTCTTGATTTGTAAAAACTAACTATAATCAATACATTTTTAAAAATAGACTTAAGACAATTGAAGTATGTTGATCCAACGACGAGTGAGCGCATATGTTGAAGTGATTTAAGTATTCACAAAAATATTTCTTTATTTTTTTGTAAAACTTTGACTTTAGGGTATTCGTTCACTTACATATATAATAATTAATTATACATTAGAATATTTGTTCACTTTTTCATCCATTCATAGTATAATAGTTGCAGTTTGGCCTCCCTCGGAAAAATTCACGGCTCATGCTGGGACTCAAATTTGCCAGTAACCAAAGTTACAGAAATTTCCAGTGATTTTGTTATAAATTTTGGAGAGGCTACTTTAGTGGACTAAGTATTTTGAAGGAGAGGATGGAATTGTAGAGGAGGAATAGTGGAAATAGTATGAAGAAAAACTTTGTATTATAAGAGGAGTTGTTTCTATAACTTATTTCTCTACAAATTTGCTTCTCTTCGGTTGATGGTTTAGAAGGCTCTCTTATGAGGCATTTATAGGCACCCATGGTGCTTCTACAACACTCTTCTTCTACACACTTCTACACTTCTACACACTTCTACATTTCTACAAAATCTTCATGGCAAATATTAGACCCTTCTAGAATGGACTTTTCTAGACCTAGATATTTCATGAAACTTTAAGACTTTTCTAGAAAATACTAACACTCTATGTTCTAATAAATTCTAGTGTTTGTCAAAAGAGTTTGACTAACAACACTCCCCTTCAAACTCTTTTGACCATACTGAGTTGCTCCTTCAGCTTCTTAATTACTTCTCCTTTTAATGCCTTGGTGAAGATATCTGCAATCTGATCTTCTGACTTGCAGTATACTAGCGTCACGATGTTCTTCTTTTTGATCTGTTCTCGGAGCTAGTGATATCTTATCTCAATATGCCAACTCTTTCCATTTGCCACCAGATTCTTCTCAAGCTCTATTGTTGACATGTTGTCGACATACAATCTTGTCGGTCCTTCTTGATTATGGCATAGCTCCTCCATCAAGTTTCGATCAATCTTGCTTGACATGCACTATCTTTGTTGCGATATACTCTGCTTTATATGTTGATAGTGCAATCACCGGCCTTGAGGGCCATGAAAATACTCTTGAATCAATGTTAAACACATTGCGGAAGTGCTTTTCCGTCCATCAAGGTCTTCTCCATAGTCACTATCGTATAGCCAACTAAAATTAGGTCTTGACTTTGTATAGAAGAGTCCTTCTTCAATAGTTTCTTTGATGTACCGTAATATCTTCTTTCTTTGCCTTGTAGTACTCTTCCTTCGGGTCTTCCATATATCTATTGACTAGCCCAACAACATATATTATGTCTGGCCTGGTGATGGTCAAGTATCATGACTTCCAACTAAGCTCTTGAGTAGAGTGGAGTCTATCGATTTCCCTGGCGAGTCATGTCGTAGCTTGAGTCTGGTCTCTACTAGAGTAGCCACCAGTTTGCAGTGGCTCATGTTGAACTTATTAATTATTTGGTTTGCGTTCTTTTTTTGGGAGATGAATATCCCTTCCTCGGATTGAATTACTTCAACACCGAGAAAATAGGACATTTCTCCTATATCAGTCATCTCGAACTCCTTGATCATGACGTCCTTGAATTCTTTGAACATTCCTGGATTGTTATCTGTAAAGATCATATCATCCACGTACTAGCAGACAGTCATGAAGTCTCCACCATTCTTCTTGATGTAGAGGGAATACTCATATGGACTCTTTTGAAATCCATTCTTCAGGAAGTAATCATCGATCCTCTTGTTCAATGCTCTAGCTGCTTGCTATAGGCCATACAATGCTTTCTTCAATTTGTGGACCTCGTCTTCTTGACCTTTCTTTACACATCTTGGTAGTTGCTGAATGTATACTTCTTCTTCTAGATAGCCATTCAGGAAGATAGACTTTACATCCATTTGGTAGATTTTCTATTTATTTTGTTCTGCTAACACGATGAGAAGTCTAACTGTGTCGATCCTTGCTACCGGTGCAAAGACTTAATCCTAATCAACACCTTCTTCCTGACTATAACCTTTTGCTACTAACCTGGCTTTGTACGTCTCTACCTTTCCTTCTTGGTTGGTCTTTGTCTTGTAGATCCACTTGACTCCAATAGCTTTGTGGCCTTCGGGCAATGTTGTTAGCTCCTATGTGTTGTTCCTTCTGATTTCCTCGATCTCTTCATCCATCACCTTTTACCAATTAGATTCTCTTGCTGCTTCTTCATAGGTGAGAGGATCACATTCTACTAGTAAACGGAATAACGTGTAGTCTTCTACCACCTCAATTGGCTCTGTATCTTCATATAGATCTCTAAGGCTTCACATTCTTCTTGATGCTCCCCTTGAAGAGTTTCCTTTGCTAGAGTTAGAAGGCAATGTTGTTACCGGTATTATCATTGTCAAGGTTGATTGAGCTAGACTGTTAGGTGGGATTTATTCTGACCTAGTTGCATCTCCTACAGATCATCGTCTTTTTGTATAAAAGACATTCCTTTAGTGTTTTTCTCGTCATTGCTCCATCTCTAATAGTCTTCCTCGTCAAACTCCACATCCCTTGAGATGATTATCTTCTTGGTTTGTGGATTGTATAGCATGTATGCTTTTGTTCTCCTTTCATATCCACAAAAAGATGCACTTCTCTTCTCGATCGTCAAGTTTCTTTCTCTTCTACTTCGGCACATGTGCATATGCTATGCACCTGAAGACCTTTAGATGGTCCGCAGTCGGTTTGAGGCTGCTCCAGCTCTTTGATGGTGTCTTGAATTTCACACTTTTAGTTGGACACCTAATGAGAAGATACACTGCACAGTCTACGGTTTCAACCCAAAAAAATCTTTGGCAGGTACTTGCTCTTCGTCTTGCTTCTAGCCATATTGAGGATTGTACGGTTCTTCCTCTCTGCTATACTATTCTACTACGATATATGTGGCTGTGAGCTTGTGGATGATTACATGCCTCTTTTCAAACTCTTGCAACTCCTTAGAGTTGAATTCTCCACTGCGATCCGATCAAAGTACCTTGATGTGGTAGCCGCTTTGCTTTTCAACCATCCCCTTGAACTTCTTAAATCTCTCCGATGCTTCAGATTTTTCCTTCAAGAAGTAAACCCCAGGTTTTGCTTTTATAATCATCAACAAAGGTAAGGAAGTACTCATTACCTCTAAGTAAGATAACTTCAAATGGTCCTGCAATATCATTATGCACCAGCTAAAGTGGCTTGGTTGCACTTCTTGACTTCCCGACTCCAAAACTTCTTCGGTGTTGCCTACCTTTTAGGCATCCCTTACAAAGCTGATAGGTGAAATTGATTTGTGGCTAGCATCTCACCATTTTCTTCTTCCAGAGAAGATTGAGGCCACTGAATGCAAGGTGACCAAGGCGTAGGTGCTAAACTAAGATTCATCCTTACTAATCTACTTGAGGCATTTTGTAAAATCTTAATTGATATTCAAGGTGAACACTCTATCTCTAGACATGACCACCTTTGCAAGTAATTTATCATTTTTCTTAATTGTGAGGATGAGATCCTTCAAGTGAATATCATGTGCATGTTTGACAACTTACTTATTTCTACTTATAAGTAATTTTTACTTATAAGTTGGCAATATGTGTTTAGTAAGAGTCACTTATGTTACTTATTTGTTATTTATAAGTAGCCAAAAATAAGTTGGTAAATCCTAACTTATTTTTGCCTACTATAAGGAACTTTCCTTATTCGGCCAAAGACATAAATACCCTCCTATTACCTTTACTTAGGTAAATATTTTCTTATTATAAAGTGATTAATATTATTAATTAATTAGTTAATTTATTTATTAATTGTTATTATTTTAATAATAATAATATATAATATATAATATATAATATATAATATAATAATATCATAATAATAGATATAATATTATAAAATATTATAATTAATAATCATAATTAATTTGAAATAAATAATTATAAATTATTTACTTTTAAATAATTAATAAATTTATTATTATTAATTATTTGATAAATATAAAATTAATTAATAAATCACACTATGGAGTTACAACAATATATCGTTTTTGGTCATTTGAAATTTAACACAACCTTATTAGTTATTGGTTTACCAAATGCATAACTAATTATATCTCCTATAAGTTAAGGGGTTTACCAAACAACTTCATTTATTTTCTTACATACTTATAAGAAGTTTTGAGAATAAGTAATAAGTAACTTATAAGGACTCAAAAATAAGTAGTAGCCAAACATGCTCCATATCCCTTTCCTAGAAGTTGCCCCAAGCTTAGAATATTATTGCGCATTGCAGGAACATAGTAGACATCAGAGATGTACTTGTGGTCATCGGCCTTTGTTTGGATCATGATGTTTCCTTTTGTTTTGACAGGAATTTTTGACTTGTCTCTGAATATGACGTCTCCTGACACCAACTCGTTCAACTCGGTAAAACACTACCTTACTCCATATATGTATTGCTTGCTCCTGAGTCCAACTACCAAATTTAGCTCTTGTTATCATAGTCTTCATGAGATGCTTGTAGGACTGTGATATCTTCAACCAAGTCTTCTATGACAAAGTTTATTCTCTCTTCTACTCTTATTTTTAGACAGTTGTAGCTAAAGTGATCATACTTATTGTAGTTAAAGCATTGTTTCGAGATCTTTTCTCTTGGAAGTATACTTCACGTCATCTTCCTCGAGCACCTTGTTCTCCCTGTCCATGTCTTAGAACTGACAATCATTCATGATCTGGTTCACTTCCTTCATGGTATCATTGATGGAATTGTTTTTCACTTCATCGATAATTTGTGCTTCCTCTAAGCTTCCAATTCCTCTATAGCCTTAGCCTCGGCCTCCTTGCTAGTCATCATGGATGCTCAAACGGCTTTGAAGAGCATGCTCCAGGCTCTCACCATGACTTTGACTTTGGTTCATACGTAACTCATGTGCTTGCAGAGAACCTTGTAGATATTGAATTGATACTTAGGAGAGATCCTTGGATTCTTCAATTGTAGTGACCACATAGTCAAACTTCGGGACTAGTGATCTAAATATCTTTTTTTATTATTCTAACATCATTAAGAGTTTCTCCATTTTTTAGATGATTTATAACCATTTCTACTTGTTATTTCCTAAAATCACAAGTTTGATAAGCGCTTAAGAGTTGGTCACATGTCAGATAGATGGGTAGGATCCTGTGACCAAAAGACTCGACCCGAATATAGACACAGCCCAACTAACCAAGCCGACCCCTCCAACAGTCAAAGTCTAAGCCGAAAGGCGTAGTTAGGCCAAAATTCACTAGAAAAAGCCTGAGTCTGCATCAAAATGCGTCTTTAGGTCAGACTCCACTAGAGAATATTAGTCCCAATATAAGAAAAGGAATGTCTGACAGTCTCATCAGCATTGCTCACATTAAATGCACTGCTAGACGTTATGATGACTCCTTGAATGGCGTTCATACTCTGTCGCTCAGTCACCATCACATTAAATGCATGGCCAAATATTATAATAACTCCTCAGACGTCCCCCATACTCTGCCACCTAGTCGCCATTGCATTAGATGCACGACCAGACATTATAATGACTCCTTAGACATCGCCCATACTCCACCACCCTATTACTATCACATTAAATGTGATAAGAATGACCCCTCAGGTTTGCCCTACTAATTGTCGATACGTGTAAAGTAGAAGTAAAACATCAACTTTGCCGATAGGGTTGGATTACTAATTTGGCCCTACACTCTCCTATAAATAGATGCTACTTCCACTAGTCTAAGATCGGGACTATCTAAAACCTAAACTAGATTCTGCATTTCTCTTCTTACTTCTTTTATCAGTCGTTGATTTGAGCATGAGGCACGCTAGGGGAAATCTCCTCCGGGGCCTCTAGCGTTTGCTACTTGTCTTTGGGACACCTTATCAAGCCTCTCCCTAGTTTATCGGCTATCAAAAGAGATTAAGGACTCCTAATCTTCTCCTAATATTACCCGACTCACCAATTAACTTTTAGACATAAATAGTTTGGCCCCCACTGTGGGCCACTTCTTCTTCTCTTGAGAAATTGGCTGATCCTAATCGCTTTCAGATCTCTAGCTTACATACTCTCGGAGAATCTTCCAGCGCCGGCTATGTCACTCAGACCTAACTTGATGAGTCCTCCTAGAGGTTAGCACAATCACTCAAATAACAATTCACTTCATTTACAAGCGAGCTCCTTGGTCATCTCCCTCCTTTCCAACCACCTCCGTCACCTATCACCTCGCTCCCAGAGGTGCAGCCCTAGCGGTAGGGAGATGAAGAGTGGGTCATGGAGACCACCCCTCAACCAATGGGACATCAAGCCTGTTTTACTGTCGATCCCTAGCAGGCTCCTCAACATTAGGAAAATGGCCTGCGGCTCGGCAGTGATCCTAATCACGCCTACTGGTGACGCAAGGGATGAGGTATACCTATGTGACCTAAACCCCACAACTGTGGCAAACCCTTCTATAGCCAACCAAACTTCTAGTTATAATTGGACTTTCAACATGGTGGCCGACATCATTAGATGTGTCATTGACAAACACATGCCTGTGGAGAGTGGTTTGTGTTTATGTGGATCCTTTTGTCGACAGGCAAAATAAAGTTAGGAAATTAAAATACAACCCAACACCCAATTAAATTCAGACGGTAAATTGATAAGGATGTGACATTGATGGACACGTGTCTGTGGAGTTAGGTTTGGATTTCGTGTTGATCGGTTGTCGACAACCAAAGAAAGTTGAGAAACTAAAGTACAACCACACACACAATTTAATTCAGAAGGCAATTAGATAAGAATGTGGCTTTGCCAGACATGTGTTTGTGTGCTTGGTTTGAGTTATAAGTGGATCATTTATGGACAATTAAAATGAAGTTGGGAAATTGGAGTACATCCCCATGCACAATTAAGTTGAGAATGCAATTTGATAAGGATGTGGCTTAGACAAACACGTGTCTGTGGAGTTAGGTTTGGATTCTATGCAGATTATTTTGTAGCTAACGAAAATAAAGTTGAGAAATTAAAGTATGACCCCACGCACAATTAAGTTGAGATGGTAAATTGATAAGGATGTGGCATTGACAGACACATGTCAGTAGAGTTAGTTTTGGATTCTATGTAGATCATTTTATTGGCAACCAAAATAAAGTTAGGAAAAATTGACGCACGACCCCACACACAATTAAGTTGAGAAGGTGATTTGACAAGGACATGGTTTTAACAAGCACGTGTCATGGAGCTTGGTTTAGTTTCTATGTGGATAGTTTTGTAAATATGTGTGGGGTCATACTTTAATTTTCAAACTACATTTTGGTTGTGGACAACACTATCCACATAGAACCTAAATCAAGCTCCATAGACGTGTGCCTGTCAAATCCACATCTTTATCAAATTGCCTTCTCAACTTAATTGTATGTGGGGTCATACTTTAATTTCCAACTTCATTTTACTTACCGAAAAAAGGATCTACATAGAACCCAAACATAACTCCAAAGACACGTGTCTATCAAAGCCACATGTTTATCAAATTGTATTCTTAACTTAATTGTGTGTAGGGACATACTTTAATTTTTCAATTTCATTTTTCTTTGCCCACAAATGATTTACATATAACCAAAACTAAGTTCCACAGTCACGTGTCTCTAAAAGCTACATTATTATAAATTTGCCTTCTCAACTTAATTGTGTGTGGGCTCGTGCTTCAATTTCCTAGCTATAGTTTCCTTGCAGATAAAACTATCCACATAGAACACATACCAAGCTCCACAGACACGTGTGTGTCAAAGCCACATCCTCATAACTTTGCCTTTTCAACTTAATTATGTGGGGTCGTGCTTCAATTCTAACTTTATTTTGGTTGCTGACAAAAATATTCATATAGAACACAAATCAAGCTCCATAGATACGTGTCTATCAAAGTCACATCCTTATCAAATTGCCTTTTCAAATTAATGTGTGTGGGGTCATACTTTAACTTCTCAACTATATTTTGCTTGCCGTCAAAACAATCTACATAGAATGCCAACAAAACGATCTACATTGAAGCCAAACCTAACTCCTCTACCACATCCTTATCAATTTACCTTCTTAACTTAATTACCTAACTCCACAAACACGTATCTATCAATGCCACATCCTTATCAAATTACCTTCTCAACGTAATTGTGCGTTGGGTCATACTTCAATTTTCTAATTTTATTTTGCTTGACGAGAAAATGATCCACATATAACCCAAACCAAGCTCCAAAGACACGTGTCTATCAAAATCACATCCTTATAAATTTACCTACTCAACTTAATTCTGTGTGGGGTCGTACTTCAACTTCCCAACTATATTTTGCTTGCCGTCAAAACTATCCACATAGAATCCAAGCCAAGCTCCACAGACACGTGTTTGTCAAAGCCACATCCTAAAAAATTTGCCCTCTCAACTTAATTGCGTGCGGGTCATGCTTCAATTTTCCAACTTTATTTTAGTTGCCAACAAAATAATCCGCATAGAACCAAAACTAAACACAACGAACATGTGTCTATCAAAACCATATCCTTATCAATTTTACATTCTCAACTTAATTGTGTGTAGGGTCGTACTTTAATTTCCCAACTACATTTTGCTTGACGTTAAAACTATCCACATAGAACCTAAACTAGGCTCCACAGACACGTATCTGTCAAAGCCACATCCTAATCAAATTTCTTTTTCAACTTAATTGTGTGTGTGGTCGTACTTCAATTTCCTAACCACATTTTGCTTTTTGAAAAAACTATCCAGATAGACCCAAATAAAGCTCAACAGATACGTGTTTGTCAAAGTGACATCCTTATCAAATTACCTTCTTAACTTAATTGTGTGTGGGGCCGTGCTTTAATTTCCCAACTTCATTTTGGTTACCGACAAAATGATCTATATAGTACACAAACCTAACTTTATAGATGCGAACGATCTGCATAGAACCAAATCAAGCTCTACAAATACTCGTCTATCAAAGCCATATTTTTATCAAATTACCTTCTCAACTCAATTGTGTGGGGGTCGTACTTCCATTTCCCAACTACATTTTGCTTTCTAACAAATCTATCCACATAGAACCCAAACCAAGCTCCATAGACACATGTCTGTCAGAGCCACATCCTTATCAAATTGCCTTCTCAACTAAATTCTGAGTGGAGTCATACTTCAATTTCTCAACTTCATGTTGGTTGTCAAAAAAATAATCCACATAGAACCAAAATTAAGCTCCACAGACATGCATCTGCCAAAGCCACTTCCTTATAAATTTGCCTTCTCAACTCAATTGTGTGTTGGGTCGTGCTTCAATTACCCAACTTCATTTTGATTACCAAAAATATGATCCACATAGAACCCAATCCAAGCTCCACAGATACATATTTGTCAAAGTGTCATCCTTATAGAATTATCTTCTCCACTCAATTTTGTGTGCGCTCATATTTCAATTTTTCAACTACATATTGCTTGGTGACAAAACAATCCACATAGATTCTAAACCAAGCTCTACAAATACGTGTCCGTCAAACCCACATCCTTATAAATTTGCCTTCTCAACTAAATTGTGTGTGGGGTCGTGCCTCAATTTCCCAACTTTATTTTGGTTGCCGGCAAACTGATCCACATAGAACCCAAATTAAACTCCACAAAAACGTGTCTGTCAAAGCCACAAGCTTATCAAATTGCCTTTTCAACTCAATTGTGTGTGGGGTCGTGCTTCAATTTCTCAACTTTATTTTGGTTGCCGACAAAACAAGCTATATAGAACCCAAACCAAGCTCCACGGACGCGTGTCCGTCAAAGGCACATCCTTATCAAATTGCCTTCTCAACTCAATTGTGTGTGGATCGTACTTTAATTTCTCAATTACATTTTGTTATCAAATAAAACTATCCACATAGAACCTAATCCAAGCTCCACATACACGTGTGTGTCAAAGCCACATCCTTATGAAATTGTCTTCTCAACTAAATTGTCTGTGGAGTCGTGCTTCAATTTCTCAACTTTATTTTGATTGTTGAAAAAATGATCCAACCAAAATCAAGCTCCACGGACGCGTGTCTGTCAAAGCCACATCCTTATAAATTTGCCTTCTCAACTCAATTGTGTGTGGGGTCGTGCTTCAATTACCCAACTTCATTTTGATTAACAAAAATACGATCCGCATAGAACCCAATCCAAGCTCCACAGATACATATTTGTCAAAGTGTCATCCTTATAGAATTATCTTCTCCACTCAATTTTGTGTGGGGTCATATTTTAATTTCCCTACTATATATTGTTTGGTGACAAAACAATCCACAAAGAATCCAAACCAAGCTTCACAAACACGTGTCTGTCAAAGACACATGCTTATAAATTTTGCTCCTCAACTAAATTGTGTGTGCGGTCGTGATTCAATTTTTCAACTTCATTTTGGCTGCCGGCAAAACAATCTACATAGAACCCAAACTAAACTCCACAAATGCGCATTTGTCAAAGCCACATCCTTATAAATTTACCTTCTCAACTTAATTGTGTGCGGAGTCATAGTATCCACATTGAACCAAAATCAAGCTCCACAAATACTTTTCTGTCAAAACCATATCCTAATCAAATTGCCTTCACAACTTAATTGTGTGTGGGGTCGTACATCAATTTCCCAGCTTCATTTTGATTGTTGACAAAATGATCTGTATAGAAACCAAACCTAACTCTACAGCCACATCATTATTAATTTACCTTCTTAACTTAATTACCTAAATCCACAGACACGTGTCTATCAATGCCGCATCCTTAACAATTTTTCTACTCAACATAACAGTTTGTGGGGGCTAATAATTTAATTTCCCAACTTTATTTTGCTTACCAAGAAAAAGATCCACATAGAACCGAAACCAAACTCAATAGAAAAGCGTCTGTCAAAGCCACATCCTCATCAGGTTGCCATCTCCACGGACACATGTATATCAAAACCACGTCATAATAAATTTGCCTTCTCAACTTAATTGTGTGTACAGTCATGCTTTAATTTTCCAACTTTACTTTAGTTGCCAACAGAACGATCTGCATAGAACCCAAACCTAACTCCACGGACACGTGTCCGTCAAAGGCACATCCTTATCAATTTAACTTATCAACTTAATTGTCTGTAGGGTCATACTTCAATTTCCCAACCATATTTTGCTTGCCGATAAAACTATCCACATAGAATTAAAACCTAGCACCATAGACACGTGACTGTCAAAGCCACATCTTTATCAAATTGCCTTCTCAACATAATCGTGTGTGGGATCGTGCTTTAATTTCTCAACTTTATTTTGGTTGCCGACAAAACAAGCTATATAGAACCCAAACCTAACTCTATAGACATGTGTCTATCAATGTCACATCCTTATCAATTCACCTTCTCAACTTAATTATGCGTGCGGTCATACTTTAATTTCCCAACTTTATTTTGTTTGCCGATAAAAGATCCACATAGAACCGAAACCAAACTCAATAGAAAAGCGTCTGTCAAAGCCACATCCTTATAAATTTACCTTCTCAACTTAATTGTGTATGCAGTGCGTACTTTAATTTTCTAACTCCATTTTGGTTGTCAATAAAGCGATGCACCTAGAACCCAAACCAAGCTCTATAGACACGTGTCTGTTAAAGCCATATCCTTATCAATTGCCTTGTCAACTTAATTGTGTGCAGGGATTTTTCTAAATTTCCCAACTTCATTTTACTTATTCACAAATGATCTACATGGAACCCAAACCATGCATGTGGAGCTTGGTTTTGGTTCTATGTAGATTGTTTTTCAGCAAGTAAAATAAAGTTGGAAAATTGAAGTACGACCCCGCACACAATTTAGTTGAGAAGGCAAGATAAGGATGTGGGATAGATACGTGTTTATGGAGCTTGGTTTGGATTCTATATCGATCATTTTTTCGGCAAGCAAAATGAAGTTTAGAAATTGAAGTACGACCCCACACACAATCAAGTTGAGAAGGCAATTTGATAAGGATGTGGCTTCTACAGATACGTGTCTGTAGAGCTTGGTTTGGGTTCTATATAGATCATTTTATCAATAATCAAAATAAAAGTGAAAAATTGAAATATGATCCCACACACAATTAAGTTGAGAAGGCAATGTTAGAATTGCGTGGTCGAACTATCACAAGAGTAGGAAAAGGCATCATATGGGACCTCCTTATGTAGGATAACACAAATAAAATGAAGCACACAAGAGGTGGTTTGCCTCACTTTCATTAATAATACCATTTGTGATCACTTCTTTAATTTTATGCAAATAACATGGAGCAGACACGTGCATTGCACGTGCCCGCCTCACTAGTAATGAATATATAGATGCACTGATGCTTTGCTATGAAAGTGAGGTCCTAATCTTGTCATATATATAAGGCCTATATATAAATAAAAATGATGTCATGATACATAATTTTACTTAAGGAACATGATCCCATATACTCATTATTATACTAGCTAGAGAAAATCACCAACAATTACAGCACATAGTTATGCAATATGGAATTAAAGTATGCAAAATAATATGAGAGGAAGAAGGAGAGTCCCCATTTTGTAGTTACACACTTTATATAAGTCATGACATCTCATTAAATGGTTAACTATACTCTATGGCCTACTTAAAACTAGACTTATAGATCTATGTATGTATGAAGTATGCTATATCAGATTTGTAACTATTTAACAAAATGAGATATATGCATTAAGAGAAAGAAATAGAGAGGTTAGTCTACTCGATGTCACTAGCGGAACACATCTCATTAGTAGTATATCTATTAACATTTCGAGTTAGCAAAATAACAATTATATATATCCACTTTCCAATGTGACCAACATAGTGTAAGTTGTCTTGATTGCTCAATTAAAACCATTAGTTATATAATAATATTATTAATCTTTTTCTAATGTATATTTTCTTTAAATTTGAGATATCGAGATAGTAAAACTTACAGAATATTTTTTCTAATGTATATTATATTGCTCACACACAATTGAGTTGAGAAGGTAATTTAAAAAGGATGTGGCTTTGAAAGACGCGTGTCTATGGAGTTTGGTTTGGATTCTATGTCGATTGTATTTTCAACAAGCAAAATAAAATTGAAAAATTAAAGTACGACACCACACACAATTAAGTTGAGAAGGCAATTTGATAAGGAGGTGGTTTAGACAGACATGTGCCTGTGGAGCTTGGTTTGGATTCTATGTGGGTTGTTTTGTCGATGAACAAAATGGAGTTAGGAAATTAAAGTACAACCTCACACACAATTAAGTTAAGAAGATAATTTAATAAGATGTGGCTTTGACGGGTACATGTCTGAGAAATTTTATTTTGGTTCTATTTAGACCCCTTTGTCGGCAAGCAAAATGAAGTTGGAAAATTAAAGTACAACCCCGCACACAATTAAGTTGAGAATGTAATTTTATAAGGATGTGACATTGATAGACATGTGTTTGTGAAACTAGGTTTGGGTTCTATGTAGATCATTTTGTCAGCAAGCAAAATAAAGTTGGAAAATTAAAGTACGCCTCCACACATAATTAAGTTAAAAAGGCAATTTGATAAGGATGTGACTTTAATTGACACGTGTCTGTGGAGCTTGGTTTGGGTTCTGTATTATTTGTGGGCAAGCAAAATGAAGTTGAGAAATGGAAGTACCCAACACACAATTGAGTTGAGAAGGTAATTTAAAAGGATGTGGCTTTGAAAGGCGTGTCTATGGAGCTTGGTTTTTGTTCTATGTGGATCATTTTGTCAGCAATCAAAATGAAGTTGGAAAATTATAGGATGGCCACATACATAATTAAGTTAAGAAGGCAATTTGATAAGGATGTGACTTGGACAGACACGTGTCTTTGGAGCTTGGCTTGGGTTCTATGTGGATAGTTTTGTGGCAAGCAAAATGTAGTTGGGAAATTGAAGTACCCAACACACAATTGAGTTGAGAAGGTAACTTGATAAGTATGTGGATTTGACAAATGCGTGTCTGTGGAGCTCGGTTTGGGTTCTGTATTGATCATCTTTGTCGCAAGCAAAATAAGTTGGTTAATTGAAGTACGACCCACACACAATTAAGTTGAGAAGACAACTTGATAAGGATTTGGTTTTGACAGACACACGTCTGTGCAGCTTGGTTTGGGTTCCATGTGGATCATTTTGTCGACAAGTAAAATGAAGTTGGGAAATTAAAGTACGACCCCACAAACAATTAAGTTGAAAAAAATAATTTAATAAGGATATAGCTTTGATAGACACATGTCTGTGAAGTATTGTTTTGGTTCTATGTGGGTCCTTTTGTTGAAAAGCAAAATAAAGTTGGGAAAGTAATGTACGACCCCACATAGAATTAAATTAAGAAGGTAAATTGATAAGGATGTGGCAATGGAGTTAAGTTTGGGTTCTATGTAGATTATTTTGTCAGTAACCAAAATAAAGTTGGGAAATAAAAGTATGACCCCGCACACAATTAAGTTGAGAAGACAATTTGATATGGATGTGGGTTTGATAGACACGTGTCTATGAAAGTTGGTTTGGATTTTTTGTGGATAGTTTTGTTGGCAAGCAAAATGTAGTTGGAAAATTGAATTATGACCCTACACAAAATTACGTTGTGAAGGTAAATTGATAAGGATGTGTCTTTGACAGACACATGTCTGTGGAGTTTTGTTTGGGTTTTATGTAGATCATTTTGTTGGCAACCAAAATGAAGTTGGGAAATGGATGCACAACTGCAAACACAATTATGTTTAGAAGGAAAATTTATGAGGATGTGGTTTTAACAGACACGTGTCTGTGGACTTAGGTTGGGGTCCTCTATAGATCATTTTGTCGGTAACAAAAACGAAGGATGTGGCATTGACAGGCATGTGTCCGTGGAGTTAGGTTTGGATTCTATATAGATTATTTTTTTGACAACTAAAATGAAGTTGGAAAATTAAAGTATGACCCTACACACAATTAAGTTGAGAATGTAAATTGATAAGGATGTGGCATTGATAGGCATGTGTCTGTGGAGTTAGGTTTGGATTCTATATAGATCATTTTTTTGACAACTAAAATCAAGTTGGAAAATTAAAGTACGACCCCACACACAATTAAATTGAGAAGACAATTTTATAAGGATGTGACTTTTACAGATATGTGCCTCTGGAGCTTGGTTTGGGTTCTATGTTTGATAGTTTTGTCGGCAAGCAAAGTGTAGTTGGGAATTGAAGTACAACTCCAAACACAATTAAGTTGAGAAGGTAATTTGGTAAGGATGTGGCTTTGACAGACACTTGTTTGCGGAGGTTCGTTTTAGTTTTATGGATATCGTTTTGTCGGCAACTAAACTGATGTTGGAAAATTGAAGCATGACCCCATATATAATTAAGTTGTGAATGCAAATCTGTAAGGATGTGGCTATGATAGGCTTGTGTCTATGGAGCTTGAGTTGGGTTCTATATAGATCGTTATGTCAGCAACCAAAATAAAGTTCAAAAATTGAAACACGACACCACACACAATTAAGTTAAGAAGGAAATTTGATGAAGATGTAGTTTTGACAGACACATGTCTATGGAGCTTGGTTTAGTTTCTATATGGATAGTTTTGTCAACAAGCAAAACATAGTTGGAAAATTGAAGTACGACCCCACACATAATTGAGTTGAGAAGGTAATTTAATAAGAATGTGACTTTGATAGATGTGTATCTATGGAGCATAGTTTGGATTCTATGTGGATCGTTCTTTTAAAAAGCAAAATAAAATTGGGAAATTGAAGTACGACCACACATACAATTAAGTTGAGAAGGCAATTTCATAAGAATGTGGCTTTGACAGACACGTGTCTATGGAACTTGGTTTGGATTCTATGTGGATAGTTTTGTCGACAAGCAAAATATAGCTAGAAAATTGAAGTACGACCCGACTCACAATTAACTTGAGAAGGTAATTTAATAAGGATGTGACTTTAACAGACATGTGTATGTTGAGCTTGGTTTGTGTTCTATGTGGATCCTTTTGTCGGCAAGCAAAATCAAGTTGGGAAATTGAAATATGACCCTACACACAATTAAGTTCAAAAGGTAAATTAATAAGGATGTGACATTGACAGACACGTGTCTGTGGAGGTATGTTTGGATTCTGTGTTGATCATTTTATCAGCAACCAAAATGAAGTTGAGAAATTAAAGTACGACCGCACACAAAATTAAGTTGAGAAGGCAATTTGATAAGGATGTGACTTTGATGGACACGTGTCTGTGTGCTTGGTTTGGGTTATAAATGGATTATTTGTCGGCAAGCAAAATAAAGTTAGGAAATTGAAGTACATCCCTACACACAATTAAGTTGAGAATGCAATTTGATAAGGATGTGAGTTTGACAGACATGTGTCTGTAGAGTTAGGTTTGGGGTCTATATAGATCATTTTGTCGATAACCAAAATAAAGTTGGGAAACTAAAGTATGACCCCACACCCAATTAAGTTGAGAAGATAAATTGATAAGGATGTGGTATTGACAGACACATGTTTGTGGAGTTAGGTTTAAATTCTATGTAAATCATTTTTTCGGCAACCAAAATAAAGTTGGGAAATTAAAACAGGACCCCACACACCATTATATTGAGAAGGGAACTTGATGAGTTTGTGGCTTTGACAAACATGTGTCTGTGGGGCTTGGTTTTGGTTCTATGTGGATAGTTTTGTAATTATTTGTGGGCTCATACTTTAATTTTCCAACTATATTTTGCTTGCCGACAAAACTATCCACATAGAATAGAAATCAAGCTCTACAGACACGTGTCTGCTGATGGGAAAATAAATGGTTACCTCCTAAGTTGCAAGTATACAACTTATCAAGTTATAGTAAATAAGATTATCGATCCCACGAGGAACGGGAAGTAGGAAGAGTTTTGTTCAAGTTTTGGTTCTCAAATTATGCGCGACAATTAGGAGTTTATGTACATGGTGAAAGTGGTCATGAAAAGATTAGAGAGTGGATGTGGATTATGTACAAATAAAAAGGAAATCGAGGAAGAAAATGTGTGTGGAGAGATTAAGAGTGTGATTTGTGACAAAGTTCAATAAATCAAAATGAAAGTGAAAATGGAGAGATAGAGAGTGAGAGAAAATAAGTGCAAAATAAAAGAAAGCAAGATTGAGAGAGAGGAGAGAGTAAAGGAAAATCAAAATCAAGAAAACAAGAAATCAAAGAAGTCAAAATCAAGAAGGCAAGATGAAGGATTCAATTAGAGATATGAAGGAATCTAGAATTGAATCCACTAGCTAATCTCACTTATAAAATATGAACCATTCTCTTTTATCACATTTCATTTTAGATTTATTAAGCATAGACTATCAAACCACTTAAGGAAAGCATAACCTATCAAATTATCACCTAAATGAAATCAATACTCATGAGGAGAATAACAACAAGATAATAATCTTAGAATTCATTAGCATACTCTATCCTACCACTTTTAAGGCAAGCATAGACTATCCAATACTTCTTCTACCAATTAGTTCTCTAGTTGATTATCCTAAGCATGATCTTTTTAAGCATAAGAGAGTGATTCACAAATATAAGAGAGAAATTAGACTAGTATCATGCAAAACTAGATCCCCACAAGAGGTTTAGTTCCACATCTTAGAAAAATAAAAGAAATCAAGAGAGAGAGGAGGAAAAATAAACATAATTACAAGAATGAAAAAGAGCAAGAAATAAAGAAAAAGAAAATAAGATTGCAATAAAGTAAATCTAATCTATGAATTAAAGACAAGACATGAAAGTAAATTGCATGGAATTAAATTGCATGAAAGTAAATTGCAAGAAAGTAAATTGCATGAAAGTAAATCTATTCTACAAATAAGAAAATATAGAAGAGAAAGAAATAAAGAGAAACCCACAATTTCTAATTCATCTTCATCCTCCTTTTGGTCCTTGGACAAAGAGAAGAGAAAGGAAATTGAAGGGGTGAAAAATTTTATTTATTGTGTAACAAAATTTATAATTTTTGGAAGGTCTTCTCAATTAAGAGTAACCCTCCTCTCCAAATGGAGTTTTACAAAATATTTCACACTCAAACCTCTCTCCCTCAACCCTATTTATAGCCTACAGCAATGCACATGAACTATTGGATGAAACTTGGGCTCCAAGGATCAAATCTTAGCCACAAATCGAGTTAGTTACGACCAATGGACATTGTCCCATAATAATCGGTTGGCTACTGATTGGCCAATTGGTTGGTGAACCAATTGAAATTTGAAAAACTAAAAATACAGTTAGCTCCGTCTCGTCGAGATAGGCGATTTTCATATATTATATATTAAATTCCGTCTTCCGGATTGAGAGATATCGCCATTTCTTTGTGGCTAACATCTTGAACATTATTTTATTTGATTTCTTTTTATATTTGATCCTTGCATCTTGATGCGTAGATTGCTCGGCTTGATCTCCGGCTTCAGTAAAAGATTGAAAAATGAGGAAATTTGAGTTCTCTTTTTAGCCTTTATTCATTAATTCTTCATTAACTTGCAAATTAAGATAAAAATAGTTATTAGTAGGATATTTATTTATATAAAATAGGTAATGAGGGTATAAATTTATAATTAAATTTATAATTAAAATGTGATAATCAAATACCCCACACCTAAACTTTTGCTAGTCCTCTAGCAAAGAAAAAGAAAACCTAACTCACTTTCGCAGGAATCGCGGTTGTATTTAGCGCATACAACAAGCCTTTAAACCCTTGGGTTACCCAGTGGACGAGTTGTAGTCTCGTGAGGGTTTGCAGTGAATATACCCACAAAATTCAGTCAACTTGCCAATTTAAAGAAGTTAATGAAATAATTAATTCATTTGATATATTCAAACATTCCAATTGAAGTTGGTTAATACTCAAGAAAATATTTTTATCATAACTCCAATGTAATTTTCTTAAGAAAATCCTTCCATTATAGTTATACAAAACCAAGTTTAACTCAAAATTTTAATTTAAAAGTTTTGAAAAGAACATGCTAACTCTTTGTTTTAAACAAACTTCAAGTCTTTTAATCCATTTAATTCTTCAGGAACATATACAAATATAACTATATATAAAAACATGATTAGTATGATTTTTTAACTCTTTATTCCTTGGTGGTTTTGTTCTTTTAATCGGCTTTCTAAGGGACCATTTAGCGAGTTTTGGGCCAATGAATCCCAACCCAATTGGGCTTAGGTCATTAAGCATAGAAATACTCCTCGGGCTTAATTACTCAGTCAACTTAGGCTTAGTAAAATAGAACCACCAATAATTTTAAGAGAAATTTTCTTCTTTTGTTAAGTTAGTATAATATATATATGTGTATATGTATATATATTCTGAAAAATATTTGGATCAAGACAACTTGAAAATTATTTTCAACTCTAAGTTAGGCATGCAAAAATTTCATTACTTTAATTAAAAATCTAAGTTAAAACTTAAGTAAAGTATACTACTTTGAAAATCATTTCTTGAAATTTATTTGGAGTTATCATAAAAGGTAAACTTGAGTATAGAACTAACTAAGGATTAGAAAACTTAAATTCTATCAAATTGATCAATTATTAATCAACTCTATTAAGTTGGCAAGTGACAATATTTTTTTTGAAAAGAGAAGAAAAATGACTAAGATAAAGATAAAATGACTAATCCCCACCCCACCTAAATTTTGCATTGTCCTCAATGCAAATTCCATTATGCACAAAGTAAAACAGATAATATTTGAAGCACTTACATTTGTTAGGCTAGCTTGAACAATGATAAAATTCTGTAAATACCTTCAAGATGAGGGTGAAGCCAAAATTTATTCTCTTTCTTTTTTTCTTTTTTTTGAAATAAAGAACAACAAGAAACTCTCACATGAGAGAAGAATAAATTCTTTTTATTATTATGAGACAAAAAATAAAAATATAGAATAAAAGATGAAACATGAGAAGCTCACATTCTACATTAAATCCTACCTTATTGCTGAAAATTTTACCCCGAAATTTAAAGAATTTCAAGATGATATAATCAATGATGTTCTCAAATTTTAAAATTTCAAGCTTTTCAATGATTTTTGCAGCAAATAAAGGTAGGTATTATTGGTGTTATGCATTTTTTAGAAACTAAAAAATTTCTAAGAAAGACTAAAGTTAGTTTTTAAGGAAAGAAAAAGAAAGAAGCCTAAAAGATTAAAGAGAAGATGAGAGAAGGAAGGAAAAATTAATTAAAACAAATCATGGCAAACACTTTTCAATCACTCTAAACTCTAGGGTTAAGCCTAAACTCGACTTAGACCAGCTCCTAACTAAAAATTTCCTAAGTGAAAAGATTAAAGTTTACTTGGGTAATTAGCCAGGTAAGGATAGTACTAGAGGAGATCAATGATCAATTAAGTACCTCGCCTTGCGTGCTTTACTTAACCCCTAAACCTTGCCTTAGACACCAATTAATCCAAATAAACTTGGACCGGTTCACTTAAGAAATTATTGTTCCTTAATGAGCTCGAATCCTTAAGGGCCAACGTCTAAGGAGTTTTGGAAGGCTTGGGTTGTGTAGTGAGGAATTAGTGATTTTTGGGCTAAGGAAAGGGTGATGAAATCCCTCACCTTATCTTGATTAATGGGTTTTGCCCTTAAGGTATTTTCAAGTGTGTGTCAAATCAAGATGTGCAAATCACTTGGGTGAATTCCTACTATTATATGCAATGCAACCCTAGAAATTAAAAGCAACTAAAAAGGATGCAAAAAAAAATTTTCATTTTTTTATTATGGTTAGCAACAAACAATGTGAGAGAGGTGGAAATTGTTTGAGTTTATTATCTTGTTAGTCAAAGTCCAAGTGAAAGATGGATTTTATTATGGTCAACAAAAGTAAAATCTTTTTTTTTAAGTCCTAATTGTCTCTAATGTGGTGAACTAACTAAGGGTGGAATTGAAAATACTAGATAGAGAAGTTACCCACGCAAAAGCAATGCAAAGCCTTGTTGGAGGCAATTCTTCAATCTTGAATCTTCAACTCTTTATCTTCAAGCTCCAAGTTCCTACACAAAAGAAAACACCCAAAATAAGGAACCAAAGTTAATCAAAATCCTACTTATGCACCGTTCCCCGGCAACGGCGCCAAAAACTTAATGGGAAAATAAATGGTTACCTCCTAAGTTGCAAGTATACAACTTATCAAGTTATAGTATATAAGATTATTGATCCCACGAGGAACGGGAAGTAGGAAGTGTTTTGTTCAAGTTTTGGTTCTCAAATTATGCGCGATAATTAGGAGTTTATGTACATGGTGAAAGTGGTCATGAAAAGATTAGAGAGTGGATGTGGATTATGTGCAAATAAAAAGGAAATCGAGGAAGAAAATGTGTGTGGAGAGATTAAGAGTGTGATTTGTGACAAAGTGCGAATAAATCAAAATGAAAGTGAAAATGGAGAGATAGAGAGTGAGAGAAAATAAGTGCAAAATAAAAAAGCAAGATTGAGAGAGAGGAGAGAGTAAAGGAAAATCAAAATCAAGAAAACAAGAAATCAAAGAAGTCAAAATCAAGAAGGCAAAAGATGAAGGATTCAATTAGAGATATGAAGGAATCTAGAATTGAATCCACTAGCTAATCTCACTTATAAAATATGAACCATTCTCTTTTATCACATTTCATTTTAGATTTATTAAGCATAGACTATCAAACCACTTAAGAAAAGCATAACCTATCAAATTATCACCTAAATAAAATCAATACTCATGAGGAGAATAACAACAAGATAATAATCCTAGAATTCATTAGCATACTCTATCCTACCACTTTTAAGGCAACCATAGACTATCCAATACTTTTTCTACCAATTAGTTCTCTAGTTGATTATCCTAAGCATGATCTTTTTAAGCATAAGAGAGTGATTCACAAATATAAGAGAGAAATTAGACTAGTTTCATGCAAAACTAGATCCCCACAAGAGGTTTAGTTCCACATCTTAGAAAAATAAAAGAAATCAATAGAGAGGAGGAAAAATAAACATAATTACAAGAATGAAAAAGAGCAAGAAATAAAGAAAAAAAAAAGAAGATTGCAATGAAAGTAAATCTAATCTATGAATTAAAGACAAGACATGAAAGTAAATTGCATGGAATTAAATTGCATGAAAGTAAATTGCTAGAAAGTAAATTGCATGAAAGTAAATCTATTCTACAAATAAGAAAATAAAGAAGAGAAAAGAAATAAAAAGAAACCCACAATTCTAATTCATCTTCATCCTCTTTTGGTCCTTGGACAAAGAGAAGAGAAAGGAAATTGAAGGGGTGAAAAATTTTATTTATTGTGTAACAAAGTTATAATTTTGGAAGGTCTTCTCAATTAAGAGTAACCCTCCTCTCCAAATGGAGTTTTACAAAATATTTCACACTCAAACCTCTCTCCTCAACCCTTATTTATAGCCTACAGCAATGCACATGAACCATTGGATGAAACTTGGGCTCCAAGGATCAAATCTTAGCCACAAATCGAGTTAGTTACGGACCAATCGGTTGGCCAATCGATTGGCCAATCGGTTGGTGAACCGATTGAAATTTGAAAAAACTAAAAATACAGTTAGCTCCGTCTCGTCGAGATAGGCGATTTTTATATATTATATGTTAAATTTCGTCTTCCGGATTGAGAGATATCGCCATTTCTTTGTGGCTAACATCTTGAACATTATTTTTATTTGATTTCTTTTTATATTTGATCCTTGCATCTTCGGCGTCTGTAGATTGTTTGGCTTGATCTCCGGCTTTAGTAAAAGGTTGAAAAATGAGGAAATTTGAGTTCTCTTTTTAGCCTTTATTCATTAATTCTTCATTAACTTGCAAATTAAGATAAAAATAGTTATTAGTAGGATATTTATTTATATAAAATAGTTAATGAGGGTATAAATTTGTAATTAAAATGTGATAATCATCTGCCAAAGCCACATCCTTATAAAATTGGCTTCTCAACTTAATTGTGTGTGGGGTCGTACTTTAATTTCTCAACTTCATTTTGGTTACCGACAAAATGATTTACATAGACCCAAACCCAAATCCAAAGACACGCGTCTATCAAAGACACATGTCTGTCAAAGCCAAATCTTTATCAAATAGTATCACTTAATTATGTGTGGGGATATACTTTAACTTTACAAATTTATTTTGCTTGCCCACAAATGATCCACTTATAATGCATATCAAGCTCCATAGACACGTGTTTGTCACGCTTTAATTTCCTAACTTTATTTTAGTTGCTCACAAAATGATTTACATAGAATCCAAACCTAACTCCATAGACATGTGTCTGTCAATACTTCAATTTTCTCAACTCAATTGTATGTGGGGTCGTACTTCAATTTTCCAACTATATTTTGCTCGCTGACAAAACTATCCACATAGAATCCGAACCAATCTCCACAAACATGTGTTTGACAAAATCACATTCTTATTAGATTGCATTCTCAACCTAAGTGTGTGTGGGGTCGTGCTTCAATTTCTTAACTTCATTTTGATTACTAGCAAAATGATCTACATATAACCCAACCCAAGCTCTACAAACACAAGTCTGTCAAAGCCTCATCCTTATAAATTTATCTTCTCAAGTTAATAGTGTGTGGGGTCGAGCTTCAATTTTTCAATTTCATTTTTATTGCTGACAAAATGATCTACATTTAACCAAAATAAACTCCATGCATTAATGCACGTCAAAAACACATCCTTATCAATTTTACTTTCTCAACTTAATTGTTTGTGGGCTCGTACTTCAATTTCTCAATAACATTTTGCTTGCCGAAAAAACTATCCACATAGAACCCAAAGCAAGCTTTACAGACACGTGTCTATCAAAGCCACATCCTTATGAAATTGCTAGCTTCACAGACACATGTCTATCAAAACTACATCCGTATGAAATTGCCTTCTCAACTTTATTGTGTGTGGGGTCTTGCTTCAATTTTTCAATAACATTTTGGTTGCCGACAAAAAGATTCACATAGAATACAAACTAAGCTCCATAGACACGTGTCTATCAAAAGCACATCCTTATCAAATTGTCCTCTCAGCTTAATTGTGTGTGGGGACGTACTTTAATTTCCCAACTTCATTTTGCTTGCCCACAAATGATCCACTTATAACCCAAACAAAGCTCCACAAACACGTGTTTGTCAAAGCCACATTCTCATCAAATTTCCTTCTCAACTTAATAGTATGTAGGGTTATACTTTAATTTTCCAACTATATTTTGCTTGTTGACAAAACTATCCACATAGACCCAAACCAAGCTCAACAGACACGTGTCTGTGAAAACAACATCGTTATCAAATTTCATTCTCAACATAATTGTGTGTGGGGTCGTACTTTAAATTTCCAACTTCATTTTGGTTATTGACAAAATAATCTATATAGAACCCAAATTTAACTCCATAGGCACTTGTCTGTCAATGCCACATCCTTATCAATTTGCCTTCTCAACTTAATTATGTGTGGCGTTATACTTTAGTTTCCCAACTTTATTTTACTTGCCGACAAAAGGATCCACATAGAACCAAAAAAACTTCACAGACACATATCTGTTAAAGCTACATCCTTATCAAATTACCTTCTCAACTTAATTGTGTGATGGGTCATACTTTAATTTCCCAACTTAATTTATCTTGCAATAAAATGATCCACATAGAACCCAAACCAAGCTCCATTGACACGTGTCTGTCAAAACCATATCCTTATCAAATTGCCTTCTCAATTTAATTGTGTGTGGAGTCGTACTTCAATTTCCTAACTTTATTTTGTTTGCTAAAAATACAATCCACATAGAACCCAAATCAAGCTCCACCAGCATGCGTCTGTTAGAGCCACATCATTCTCAAATTACATTCTCAACTCAATTGTGTGAGGGTAATATAGTTTACATTAGAAAAAGAAAATAGATTCTGTAAGTTTTACCATCCCCAAATCTCAAATTTAAATGTAATATACATTATAAAAGTATAGTAATAATATTATATGAGTGATGACTTTACTAAATGAGCAATCAAGATAAGTACATTATGTTGGTCACATTGGAAAGTGGATACATAAAATTGTTATTTTGCTAGCAAAGCTGTTAAAAGATAAATTACTGATGAGATGCGTTCCGTTAGTGACATCAGAGTAATCTAACCTCTCTAGTTCTTTCTCTTAATGCATATTGCTCATTTTGCGATTACAATTCGGATCTTGCATAAGTACTCCATACATACATAGATCTAAAAGTCTAGTTTTTAGTAGGTCATAGAGTATAGCTAACCATTTAATGAGATTTCATGACCTATATGCAACGTGTAATCACAAAATGGAGTCTCTCCTTCTTCCTCTCATATTTTTGCCATACTTTAATTCCATAGTGATTGCATAATTATTTGCTGCAATTGCTGGTGATTTTCTCTAGTCAATATAATAATAAACTTGCAAAGGACATGGGACCATCTTCTTTTAAGTAAAATTATGTATCATGACATCATTTTTATTTATATATAGGCCTTATATATGTGATCAAGATTAGGAGCCCACTTTGATAGCAAAGTGTCAGTGTGGCTATATATTCATTACTAGTGGGGCGGGCACCATGTTTGTTGCATAAAATTAAAGAAATGACCATAAATTGTGTAATTATTGAAAGTGAGGCTAACCACCTCCTCTATTCTTCTTTTTATTTGTGTTGTCCTATAGGGCCCACATGATGCCATATCGTACTCTTGTGATAGTTCGTCCACACAATTCTTACCTTGCCTTCTTAACTTAATTGTGTGTTGGGTCATACTTTAATTTCTCAACTTTATTTTGCTTGCCTATAAAATGTTCTACATAGAACCCAAACAAAGATCCACAGACACGAGTCTGTCAAAGCCACATCCTTACAAATTATCTTCTAAACTTAATTGTGTGTTGAGTCATACTTTAATTTTCCAACTATATTTTGCTTGTTGACAAAACTATCCACATAGAACCCAAACCAAGCTCCATTGACACGTGTCTGTCAAAACCATATCCTTATCAAATTGCCTTCTCAACTTAATTGTGTGTGGGTCGACTTTAAATTTCCAACTTCATTTTGGTTATTGACAAAATAATCTATATAGAACCCAAATTTAACTCCATAGGCACTTAATCACAATGCCACATCCTTATCAATTTGCCTTCTCAACTTAATTATGTATGCTATACTTTAGTTTCCCAACTTTATTTTACTTGCCGACAAAAGGATCCACATAGAACCAAAAACTTCCGCAGACACATATCTGTTAAAGCTACATCCTTATCAAATTACCTTCTCAACTTAATTGTGTGATGGGTCATACTTTAATTTCCCAACTTAATTTATCTTGCAATAAAATGATCCACATAGAACCCAAACCAAGCTCCATTGACACGTGTCTGTCAAAACCATATCCTTATCAAATTGCCTTCTCAATTTAATTGTGTGTGGAGTCGTACTTCAATTTCCTAACTTTATTTTGTTTGCTAAAAATACAATCCACATAGAACCCAAATCAAGCTCCACCAGCATGCGTCTGTTAGAGCCACATCATTCTCAAATTACATTCTCAACTCAATTGTGTGAGGGTAATATAGTTTACATTAGAAAAAGAAAATAGATTCTGTAAGTTTTACCATCCCCAAATCTCAAATTTAAATGTAATATACATTATAAAAGTATAGTAATAATATTATATGAGTGATGACTTTACTAAATGAGCAATCAAGATAAGTACATTATGTTGGTCACATTGGAAAGTGGATACATAAAATTGTTATTTTGCTAGCAAAGGCTGTTAAAAGATAAATTATCGATGAGATGCGTTCCGTTAGTGACATCGAGTAATCTAACCTCTCTAGTTCTTTCTCTTAATGCATATTGCTCATTTTATGATTACAATTGGATCTTGCATAAGTACTCCATACATACATAGATCTAAAAGTCTAGTTTTAGTAGGTCATAGAGTATAGCTAACCATTTAATGAGATTTCATGACCTATATGCAACGTGTAATCACAAAATGGAGTCTCTCCTTCTTCCTCTCATATTTTTGCCATACTTTAATTCCATAGTGATTGCATAATTATTTGCTGCAATTGCTGGTGATTTTCTCTAGTCAATATAATAATAAACTTGCAAAGGACATGGGACCATCTTCTTTTAAGTAAAATTATGTATCATGACATCATTTTTATTTATATATAGGCCTTATATATGTGATCAAGATTAGGAGCCCACTTTGATAGCAAAGTGTCGGTGTGGCTATATATTCATTACTAGTGGGGCGGGCACCATGTTTGTTGCATAAAATTAAAGAAATGACCATAAATTGTGTAATTATTGAAAGTGAGGCTAACCACCTCCTCTATTCTTCTTTTTATTTGTGTTGTCCTATAGGGCCCACATGATGCCATATCGTACTCTTGTGATAGTTCGTCCACACAATTCTTACCTTGCCTTCTTAACTTAATTGTGTGTTGGGTCATACTTTAATTTCTCAACTTTATTTTGCTTGCCTATAAAATGTTCTACATAGAACCCAAACCAAGCTCCATTGACACGTGTCTGTCAAAACCATATCCTTATCAAATTACCTTCTAAACTTAATTGTGTGTTGAGTCATACTTTAATTTTCCAACTTTATTTTGCTTGCCAACAAAATGATACACATAGAATCTAAACCAAGGTCCACAGACACATGTCTGTCAAAGCCACATTCTTATCAAATTGCCTTCTCAACTTCATTGTTTGTGGAGTCATACTTCAATTTCCCGACTTCATTTTTCTTATCGACAAAATGATTCGCATAGAACCCAAACCAAGCTCTACAAACTACGTATCTATAGAGCATGGTTTAAGTTTTATGTGGATCATTTTTTCAGCAAGCAAAATAAAGTTGGGAAATTGAAGTATGACTCCGCACACAATTAAGTTGAGAAAGCAATTTGATAAGGATGTCGGTTTGACAGACACGTGTCTCTGGAACTTGGTTTGGGTTCTATGTGGATCATTTTATCGGCAAGAAAAATAAAGTTGGGAAATTAAAGTACGACCCAACACACAATTAAGTTCAGAAGATGATAATTACATTTTTATTATAATTTTATACCCTCATCATCTATTTTATACAAATAAATATATCACTAATAATTGTTTTTATCTTAATTTGCAGGTTAATGGTGACATAATGAATAAAAGCCCAAAAGACTCAAACTCCCTGATTTCCACCATTTATTGAAGCCCAAAGATGAAGACAAAAGAAGCCCTGAGAAGAGATAAGGATCCATGAAGAAATCGGGTTAAGAAATTAATAAATAAACCAATCTGCCGCTAACCAATCCATGCCTACCGAATCGACAATATCCATTGCCAACCATTGGTCAACCGATTGGTGAGCAGCGATTCTGATTTGTGGTCGGATTTCAATTTCTTTGTGGCCAAGTTTCATCTAAGGGTTCTCCTTCGTTGCTGTAGGCTATAATAAGAGGGGTAGAGTAAGGGGTTTGAGTGTGAAATATTTTGTAAAAACTCCTTTTCGAGAGGAGAGTTACTCATTGAGAAGGCCTTCAAATTTGTAACTTTTAGTTGTAATTAATAAAAATATTTTCACCCCTTCATATTTTCTTTTCTTCTCTTTGTTCAAGGATGAAAAGAGGATGAAGATGAAGATAAGATGAAGATGAGGGTTTGCCTTTAAGTCCTTTCTTTTCTTTTCTTGTAATATTTTCTTTTCTTGTTTATTTTAATGCTTTGTAGTGTAGATTTACTTTCATGTCATTACTTTTATGTATTTACTTTCTTGTCTTTACTTTTTCGTATTTATTTCTTGCATTTATTTTGTAGCTTAGATTTTATTTCTTGCAGTATTCACCTTGAGGCTAGAACCCTCTTGGGATTAGTTTTTATTTTATTTATTTTCTTTTTCTTTGATTCACATTGAGGCTAGAACCCTCTAGGAAATTGCCCTTTTCTAAGATGTGGAACGGCAAAAATACCAAATTGGTATATTTTATTTACCCTTAGTGACAGTTTGGTATATAATTTTTTTTCGACGACATATTGGTATATTTTTTTCCTCCGGCGACAAATGAGACTTAATTTTGGCCGGACCCAAATTTTCGGCGAATCTTTTTACGTGATGCCTCACGTGATGTGAACGCGGCTTCCAGCGTGGCAAAACCCCAAAAAAATAAAATTAATCTCATTACATCTCTTTAAACTCTAATCTCATTATATCAGGATTCAACATATAAAACGCCTCCGAATCCTTCGACCCAACAACCCTCTCAAACCTCGCCCTCATATACATCATCTCCCCCTCATCACCGACGCTATCGATAGCCACCGGCACAACCCCAACCCCCATCATCACCGGCTCCACCGCCTTCAAAACCCTAAAATCCTCCTCCCCCAACTCAATTAATATTGTATTCTTCTGGAACTTTCAACTTTTGCAATAAAATAATCGCATTCAAGAACAAAAAAAGAAAAGAAAATTTTTTTAAAAAAATTCTTACACAAGCCACCTCGTGTTACTGAAGGTGTGAAAGATCAAATGCCTCACCTTTTCGCCACTCTCGTCCTCCTCGATCCAGGCTGCTAGCTCCGCCGCTAGCTTCTCAAATCTCCCCTCGACATTCCTCCCCAAATCAAACCCTAACGTCTCTCCCGGCGGCACGACGAACCTCACCATCCAAGCCACCGCCACCGCGTACAGTTCGGCATACCTCTTCAGGTTGTTCTCCTCCGCCCCCAGCCACCCTAAAAGCACCACCGTACAGTTCATCACCGCCCCTTTTCGGCCCCCAAACCCTAACCCTAGATCGAGAAGCTGGCGGTCGATCTAGTGGGTCGAGGAGGAGAGGGGGACAGAGGAACTTTTGATGGGTTTTGAGGAAGGGATAGAGAAATGGCGTGGGTAGAATGGTAATTTCAGGGATCTAAAGCTAGGGTCTTGACGGAGGAGGAGGAGGTGGCGGGTGGTGGAACCGCGGAGGGCGGGTGGACACTTCCATGAGATCAAAAAAATTGAAAAGGGTTGAGGGGAGGAGAAATAAATGGGTTTTAAATAAACTGTACGTGCATTTATTGGCCGCGTGATTTGAATCAACCCAACCATCGCCACGCTGGCAACCATACCACATCAATGAGGTGTCACGTGAGAAATTTTGCCAAAAATTTGGTTCCGGCCAAAATTAAGGCCCATTTGTCGCCGGAGTAATATACCAATATGTCGTCGGAAAAAAATTATATACCAAACTGTCACTAAGGGTAAACAAAATATACCAATTTGGTATTTTTGCCGATGTGGAACTAATACTTGTGGGAATTCTAGAAATTGCATGAAACTAAGCTTTATTTCTTTCATAATTTGTGAATCATTCTCTTATGCTTAAAATGATCATGTTTAGGATAATCAACTAGAGAACTAATTGGTAGAAGAAAAGATTAATAATCTATGCTTATCTTGAGTGGTTTGATAGGTTATGATTATGAATTCTAGAATTACTATCTAGTTGTTGTTCTTTTCATGAGTATTAATTTTACTTGGATGATAATTTGATAGGTGATGCTTTCCTTGAGTGGTTTGATATTCTATACTTAATAAATCTAAAGTAGAATGTGATAAAAGAGAATGGTTCATATTTTAAGTGAGATTAGCTAGTGGATTCAATTCTAGATTCCTCATATCTTTAATTAAATCCTCCATCTTTACGTTCTTCATTTTCCTCTTTATTCTTGATTTTTATTTGTTTGTTTTATTTTTCCTTCATTCATCATTCTTTCTCCTCTCTCAAACTTGTTTTGCTTTTTTATTTTGCACTCAATCACAAACACTCTCTTAATCTCTCCACAACCACATGTTCTTTTACCACATTCCTAATTGTCACACACCAACATAAGAACCAATTTTGATTAACTCTTACAACACCTTCCTCGTGGGATCGATAATTTTTTATACTATAACTTGATAGTTGTATACTTACAACTTTAGGTTCACATTTATTTCCTATCAAGTTTTTAGCACCGTTGCCGGGGAACGGTGCTTGTAATTAAGATATTTTGATTCTTTAACTTGTGTGTTTTCTTGTGAAGGAACCACTTTGAAGATTAAAGATCACGGATTGAAGATTGAAGATTGAAGATTGAAGAATTACCTTTGTCGACCATATATATATATATATATATATATATATATATATATATATATATATATATATATATATATATATATATATATATATATATATATATATATATATATATATATATATATATATATATATATAATTTTGTCGACCATAATAAAATTAACCCTCCACTTGGACATTTACTAACAATATAATAAATTCAAACAATATCACCCTTTCTCACATTTGTTTGATTGCTAACCTTAATTAAAAAATTTTATTTTTGCATCCTTTTGTAGTTGTTTTTAATTTCTAGGTTATTTTTGTCAACCATAATAAAATTAACCCTCCACTTGGACATTTACTAACAATATAATAAATTCAAACAATATCACCCTTTCTCACATTTGGTTGATTGCTAACCTTAATTAAAAAAAGATTTTTATTTTTGCATCATTTTGTAGTTGCTTTTAATTTTTAGGGTTGCATTGCATATAATAGTAGGAATTTACCAAAGTGATTAGCGCATCTTGATTTGACACCACTTGAAAATATTTTTAAGGGCAAAAACTCATTAATCAAAATAAGGTGAGGGATTTCATCACCCTTTCCTTAGCCCACAAATCACTAATTCCTCACTACACAAATCCAAGCCTTTTAAAACTCATTAGACATTAGCCCCTAAGGATTCGAGCTCATTAAGGAACAAGAAATCCTTAAGTGAACGGGTTCAAGTTTACTTAAATTAGTTGGTGTCTAAGGCAAGGTTTAGGGGTTGCATAAAGCGCTCCGCCAAGAACGAGGTGTTTAATTAATCTTTGATCTCCCTCTAGTACTATCCTTACTTGACTTACTGACTAAGTAAACTTTGATCTTTTCACTAAATGAGTTTTTGGTTAGGAGCTGGTCTAGTTGAGTCTAGGCTAAACCCTAAAATTTAAAGTGATTGATACAAGTGGTTGCATTGTTTTGTTTTAGTTAGGTTTTTCTTTTATCTTTCTCCTTTTTCTCATAATCTTTTTAATCTTTTAGTTTTTTCCCTTAAGAAAACTAACTTTTGTTTTTCCTAGAATAAAAAAATTATTTTGGTGTATGTAATCTTAGATTAGGGATAATACCAATCGTTTAATCCGTTTTGAACCATTTGAAGAAATGACTAATCCTAATTCATCCGTTCTTCAAGATGTTTGCTATCCAACTAGGAATGCAATCCCTTCTTGCATTAAACTCCCGATGTCAATGGAACTAATTTTAAGCTTAGACCGTAATTCATAAACATGCTTCCAAAATTCTTAGGAGTGGAATCTGAAGACGCATAAATTTTTATCTCCGAATTTGAAGAAGTTTGTCTCATGATTAAGATGAAGGACTTATCTGAAGATGCGATTAAGCTTAGATTCATTCCATTTGCTCTTAAGGACAAAGCCAAGAAATGGCTGTATAGCTTACCCACAAATTCTATCTCAACTTGGGTTGAATTTGTTACTATTTTGAAGAAATTCTTTCCCATCCATAAAACGGTTAAGCTTAGAAACAACATTCAAAATTTTAAGATTATACCGGGAGAACCATTATGGAAGTATTTTGATAAATTTAAGGATCTTCTTATCCAATGTCCTCACTACGGTCAAACCCACATCCTTATCAAATTGTTTTCTCAACTTAATTGTGTGCGGAGTCGTACTTCAATTTCCCAATGTTCTCACCTTGAGGCTAGAACCCTCTTGGGATTAGTTTTTATTTTATTTATTTTCTTTTTTGATTCACCTTGAGGCTAGAACCCTCTAGGAAATTATCCTTTTCTAAGATGTGGAACTAATATTTGTGGGAATTCTAGAAATTTCATGAAACTAAGCTTTATTTCTTTCATAATTTGTGAATCATTCGCTTATGCTTAAAATGATCATGTTTAGGATAATCAATTAGAGAGCTAATTGGTAGAAGAAGAGTTTAATAATCTATGCTTATCTTGAGTGGTTTGATAGGTTATGCTTATGAATTTTAAAATTACTATCTAGTTATTGTTCTTTTCATGAGTATTAACTTTACTTGGATAATAATTTGATAGATTATGCTTTCTTTGAGTGGTTTGATAGTCTATATACTTAATAACTATAAGGTAGAATGTGATAAAGAGAATGGTTCATATTTTAAGTGAGATTAGATAGTGGATTCAATTCTAGATTTCTCATATCTTTAATTGAATCCTCCATCTTTACTTTCTTGATTTTCCTCTTTATTCTTGATTTTTATTTGTTTGTTTTATTTTTCCTTCATTCATCATTCTTTCTCCTCTCTCAAACTTATTTTGCTTTTTTTTATTTTGCACTCAATCACAAACACTCTCTTAATCTCTCCACAACCACATGGTCTTTTACCACATTCCTAATTGTCACACATACAACATAAGAACCGATTTTGATTAACTCTTACAACACCTTCCTCGTGGGATCGATAACTTTTTATACTATAACTTGATAGTTGTATACTTGTAACTTTAGGTTCACATTTATTTCCTATCAGAAGAAAATTTAATAAGGATGTAGATTTGATAGACACATGTCTGTGGAGCTTGATTTGGGTTCTATGTGGATCATTTTGTCCGTAAGCGAAATCAAGTTGGGAAATTGATGTCAAAGTCACATCCTTATCAAATGCCCTTCTCAACTTAATTGTGCGTGGGGTCGTACTTCAATTTTCTTACTTCATTTTGCTTGGCGATAAAATAATCCATAAAGAATCCAAACTAAGCTCCACATGCATGTGTCTGTCAAAGCCACATCCTTATCAATTTGTCTTCTCAACTTAATTGTGTGTGGGGTTGTACTTTAATTTCCCAACTTTATTTTGCTTACCAAAAGAATGATTTTCATAGAACTCAAACGAATCTCCATAAACACGTGTCTGTCAAAACCACATCCTTATCTTAGCTCTTAAGGTCGTGCTACCTGTCACAAGAGTTCTTTTGACATATTATTCAATAAATTAATTTGTCTTCTTTCTAGTCCCTTTGGATTATTATTCTCATTACTAAATCATAATTTTGGTTTCTGTTGTCCTACTAAATAGTTGAAATCATAATTTTTGTTTCTGTTGTCCTACTAAATCATAATTTTGGTTTCTATAATTAATTTTCTATTGTTGTTTATGTTGAAGGAAATATTGCATATTAGTCGCTCAAATCTTTAATAATTTCATATTAGTCCCTCAAATATTTGAATTTCTCATTAGTTCCTCACTTTCCAAGGGTTTTGCAATTTGGTCCTTCAATGACCAAATCAATTTATAGTCAAAATAAATATTCAAAAGCATACTTAAAGTCATTTAACGAGTAAATGTTTGACTATTTTGTTAATAGTTTTATATTGTAAGTACAAATTAGCACATCATAATTGGTGATTTTTTGACTTGGAGGTATTGTTTTTCCCAATTTTGATTATGATTTGGTGATAGTTTGCAAATAGTGAGATTAGGGGATAATTTTGCAAATACACATGAATTAATGGGTATACATTAAAAACTTTTTGGGTTTCGAGATTGATCGCTTAAATCTTTCATATTTTAAAATTAGATTTTCAAATCATTAAAATTTCTATTTAGTTCCTCAAATCCTACGAAGCATTTCAGTTTAGTTTATGGCGTTACCTAAATTTTATTTATAGATAATACTTCATTGTTTAATTTAATTACTTTCACTTTGAACTTTTTATGTGTGGTAGAGATTCTCTACAATGCTCTAATAATATTCTTGACTCACTGAGACCCATGAATGATCTTGTTTATATAAAAATATCAAAAATATTTAATTGTCAGCCCAATTGAATGAATCAATACTATTTACCTACATAACTAACTGTAGAAATTCTAAACAATCAAGATGGTAGTGAATCTGGGCTCTTTGTGTGTGTAGTTAGGCCACAGTAGTCTATGTAGTTGGCTACAATTTATATGAAGGGAATATTCCATTTAATCTTACTTTTATTTTGAACATTTTCTGTGTATACTTAAGTTGATTATAAGTTTTTTTATTACTTTCGTGCTTGTTTTGCACACTTTTATATGTCAATTCTATTTCATGTTGGTTATAGAGAGACTACTAGAGTTTTCATGTCCTTGTTGGCCCTCTTAATCAACATTTTAAACATATTGTATATGAATTGTTAGTGATTCAACATGAATTACAGGTTGCGCGTGATGCGGTTACTTAAATTTTATTGTTAATTTAGATTGTTTATTGGCGTTTACTGCTTTAAATTTTAGAAAATTTTCTTTAGGGTCCTTTGGACATGTTGTTGACGATTCTTGCTACTTGCTCAAGGTTTGGAAATTGTAACTTTGGTTATACAATGAGAAAAGTCAATGTTGTAGTCGTTCTCTTGCATAGTTGGGAGCCAGAAATAGGTACAACTGATGCTATTCCTCTTTACTTGCAAGATGATGTACTTAATGATTTTCTTGTAATATCTTGAATGAAAATAAGTTCTTTACCATAAAAAAAAGAAAGACTACTAGAACTTCTTGTGATAATTTTTTTTCTTGACAATTACACTAATATTTAGTTGAATTTTTGTACAAACCATAAAGTTGATGATTCAGATAAACAAAAAAATGATAAAAATGCAAGAATCCATCAATTATATAATAGAGCAAAATTTAGATAGAAAAAAATAGCATACGCTTCTTATTAAGGAAATTAAAATCAGAAGAAATTATGATGATATGTTCTTAACAAAACATGTAGAAATTTTATGATTCATACAATCTCTCTCCCACTTAATGTTTTCCTAAGGTAACAAATCTATACTACATTAACAAGTTTAAGATGTCTTCTAGATCGTCAAAATCAATTTTACAAGTATATGTATTGTCCATAAAAAAATTACACCAAAAGAGAGTAGGCACGTGCATATCATACTATATATAAAAAGTGGCTAGGGTTCTTTCTTTGTGGCCTTCTACGAAAGCTAAAATGTCCATGTTGTCCTTGCATGATGTGTAGAAGGTTAAGATTCATTTGGGTTGTAAGGGCAATAATGTCTTTTACATGTGAGACATGCGGCGTGTGCTCAGCCGCAACATGAAGGTGAGCGAATAAATTGAATATGTTTTGAAATTAGTCTCTCAAATTGTTTCAATTAATTAGGTCCCTCATTTCTTAAGTCGTTTTGAAATAGTTCCTAAAATCATTGAAATTGCTGTTAGCTCATCCAAAATTTAAGTTATTTTCAAATTAGTCACTCAAATTAATATTATAATTATCAATTAATGTGATAAATAATATACTAAAGGATAAACTGCATGCAACCCCATCTATGTCTTCATTATTCAGCTTATCTAATAGCACTCAACCCTTTTCAATTCTAGAGAAAACATCTTTTACTTGTAATTCTACTTTATAAGTGAAAATTATACAAGTGAAACATCTGCTTAGATTAATTATGTTTAGAATATAATTTGAGATTGCTTGGGCATACTTTCGATACTAGTGTAATTTTAAAATTCTCCAGGAAAAGGAAGGATGCAAAATTATATAAACTATAGGTAATTTCACATATCCCCTCATCTACACTTTTAGTTGCATTTAGCCCCTTGAGAGAGGGTGCTACTTGCAATTTCAATATTTCTAAGTGAAACATCTACGAAGATAAATCATCTGTAGAATATTATTTAAGATTTGATTAAACATGCTTTTAATATCTTTAATATTTAAAACACAATGTGCGAATACTAACCAATAATAGTTAAAATCTAATGTTTAGAATTCTTTATTTAAAATAGGACATTGAACAAAATCATAATTTTAAAAACTCCTAAATTGTACATAACGCCCTTATCAATACCTTCACATCAGCGATCATTTATTAGCAGTTATCACCCTCTCAATTATTGAGGGGAGTGCTACTGCATTTGTAAGATCTTTAATAAGACTTGATTACCTCTAAGAGTTAATCAAGAGGCTCTGATACCACTTGTAAGATCTTTAATAAGACTTGATTACCTCAAAGAGATTGATAAAAAACTAAAGCGGAATTATACCTGAATCCATGGTTTGGATCTAGAGTGGATTGATGGATCTTCTAATCTTAGGGCTTCTTCTCTTCCTTAGATCTCTTTTGAGATGGGGGTAAAAGAGATGAGAATTCTTGTGTTAACCCTAGATTAGGGACCATAACCCCATATATATAGGTGTTGCACTTTTACAATTTGGCCCCTCATCAAATTGTAATTACAACCTGGTATCTGCACATTTTAGCCCATGAAAATATATAAATACCCGATAACCCAACTTAATTGATCACTTCAGTGGGTTTCCTTAAGTGATAGATTTACACATTAATTTAACATATGTGCCCACAAATAGATTTAATTAGATTTAAATCTAACAATCTCCCACTTGGGCACCATATGTATCCTTAAAATGTGTATTACCTTATGAGCTCAAAATCTCTATCACATACAAGGGTATTTCCAAACAATCTCGTCCATTGACAATATCAATATAGGATCAAAGCGGTTTTCGTCACATTTATCGTGACTAAACCCATCAATGGTCACATATACTAATCTGACCAAATGACATAGATCAATCATGGATGTACTGACATGAAAATTACATGCAATGTGATGCATGCATGCCTATTTTCAACCGGTCCTACCGAAAACTTTAGTGAGGTCAACTTTAATCATAATGTAACAGTGGTTAGCGAATACTTTATTACGATCGGAAAAATAACCAAAGCCCGAATAGGTCCAAAATACTCATAAAGCAATAAAATCACAAACTCCCACTAAAACATGATATCCTCAAATATTACCACCCCATATGAGCAAAGGTGCTCTTGAAAAATTTTGGGTGGTAATCCTTTAGTAAGAGGATGCGCTATCATGGAGTTTGTCCCAATATGCTCTATGGATATATGTCCACTCTGTACTCTTTCTTTCACAACTAGGAACTTAATGTCAATATGTTTTGACTTAGTTGAGCTTCGTTGTTGTTGGAATACATGACTAGATTTATTGTCACAAAATAACTTTAGTGGTCTTTCAATATTTTCCGAATACGCAGAGCAAAGGACAAAATTTCAGCCCATATTCCATGATTGGATGCCTCATGACAAGCTATAAATTTCGCCATAGTGGAGGAAGCTACAAGTGTCTGTTTGACACTTTTCCATGATATAGCTCCTCCGCTAACATATAAATGTAGCTCAAGTAGACTTTCAGTCGTTCTTGGATTCAAAGAAAATCGAATCGAGTACCCAATGACCTCCAACCGACCGATTTCGTATGTGAGCATATAATCTTTTATTTTCGAAGATACCGCATAACCCTTTTGGTGCGATCCAATGATCCATCCGGGGTTGCTTAAGTATCCGCCTAACATCCCAACAATGTGCGCAATATCCGGACGCCAGTATATACGAGCATACATTAGACTCCCTACAGCTGAAGCATAGGGAATCTTCTGCATTTCCTGAATTTCAAGGTTACCTTTAGGGCATTGATTGAGACTAAACTTGTCTCCTTTAGAAACAGGGGTATCACCCAGTGCGCAATTTTGCATGCCAAACCTTATGAGTACTTTATTGATATAGCTCTTTTGTGATAATCCAAGTATACCTCGAGCGATCTCGATGTATCTGGATTCCTAATATAAAAGAGGCGTCCCCAAGATCTTTCATCTCAAAATTCTTTGATAGAAATCTCTTGGTTTCGTGCAACAAGCCTATATCATTAGTGGCAAGCAAAATGTCATCCACATACAGAACCAGAAAAATATACTTACTCCCACTGAATTTTTGATATACACAATCATCAACAATATTCATCTCAAAACCAAACGAGATAATTATTTGTTGAAACTTGTGGTACCATTGACGAGGAGCTTGCTTGAGTCCATAAATGGATTTCCTTAGTTTACAAACCATATTCTTTGGGTCTCCTGACACAAAGTTTTCTGGTTGTACCATATAGATCATCTCATCAATGTCTCCATTGAGAAATGCACCTTAACATCCATTTGATGTAACTCAAGATTGAAATGAGCAACAAGTGCCATGATAGTCCCGAAGAGTCTTTCGATGAAACCGAGAGAAAGTCTCTCAGATAGTCAATGCCTTCCTTCGAGTATAGCCTTTAGCTACAAGGCGTGCTTTATACTTTTCCACATTACCATTTGCATCCGGCTTGGTTTTAAATATCCATTTACAACCAATTGGTTTTGCACCTTCGGCAATGGGACAAGTTCCCAAACCTTATTGTCTTGCATAGACTTGTACTCCTCATTCATGGCATCAATCCACTTTTGAGAGTTAGAACTTTTCATGGCCTGAAGGAAGTTGATTGGATCATCTTCCATCATTCCATTACTTTCCTCATGTTCTTGAAGAAATACAATATAATCATCCGAATAGCATTTCTCCTTTCTCTCGTGGATCTCCTTAATGGCCTTGGTTCTTGAGGTTGTTGAGTTTGTTCTTGGAGCAGGGAGTTGTTCAATATTGCCTTCTTGAGGTTCAGTTCATTTCTTGAACAATAACAGGTATAGGTACTTGAATATTGTCGAAATGGTATGGATTGGATTTAAAGCCAATTCCTCCTCAAAGGCAATGTCTCTAACCTTATTTCTCCCCAAACTCAACATCCTCAAAGAATGTTCTTGTTCCGTCTCAAAAATATTCCCGAGTGTGGGATCATAAAACTTATAGCCCACGGATCGTTCGAAATACCCAATAAAGTAGGCGCTTCTTGTTTGGAGTCCAATTTCTTTTCATTTGGCCTATAAGGCCTTGCCTCAGCTGGACATCCCCAAATATGTAAGCTTTTTAGACTGGCTGACCACCCAAAGCTCATAAGGTATTTTAGCAACTGCTTTACTTGGTACTCGTTAAGAATGTAAGCTGCAGTCTTTAGTGCTTCTCCCAGTGACTCACGGTAAAGAAGAATGAGCAATCATACTTCTTACCATATCCTTAAGAGTCTGTTTAGTCTTTCGGCTACACCATTCATGCTAGGTGATCCGGCATGGTGTAATGCGACGATAACAATTCTCTAGGTATCTAGCAAATGGTCACGGGCGTTGTTCACGAACCATCATATCTCACAGAGTACTCACCACCACGATCAGATCTAACGGTTTTAATCTTTTTATTGAGTTGGTTCTCAACTTCAGCCTTAAAAGATTTGAATACGTCCAGAGACTCAGATTTTTCTTTAATGAGATATAGGTACCCATAACGTGAGTAATCGTCTATGAATGATATAAAATATTGTTGACCATTCCGTGATGTGAGGGAATGGCCCACAAATATCTGTATGTATCAATTCTAAGACGTCTGAAGATCTGTTGGCACCTAATCTCTTAACTTTAGTCTGTTTTCCCTTGATACAGTCAATGCATACATCAAAATCTGTAAAATCAAGGGAATCCAAAATACCATCAGACACAAGACGCTCAACTCTACCTTTTGAGATATGACCCAAGCGCTTGTGCCATAATGATCTTTGAATTTTCCTTATTTAATTTACGCTTAGTACCACGTGATTCCACATTCAGGGTTTCATTATAAGAAGCAACTGTATCAAGCAAATATAGGTTATCAAAAGTACTCAAGAAACCAGTTCCCACAATATTTGAATTTAAAGATAAGCTAGCCTGGTTATTTCCAAATGAACAATAATAACCTGATTTGTCCAATAAAGGAATAGAAACCAAATTCCGTCTAAAAGACGGGACTACAAAAGTATCTTTCAAATCCAAATAGGAACCAGTTCCTAACAATAACCTAAAGTGCCCAATTGCTTCCACATCTACCGATTGTCCATCGCCCACAAAGATGTGTCTTTCACCATCACTTAGCTTTCGGTAGCTCGGGCAACCACGAATAGAAACACTTATGTGAGTAGTAGAAGCGAATCTAACCACCAAGTGTTTCTAGGTCTGAGACTAAATTAACCTCATAATGCATAAGAGGGAACGCATTCTTTTGACACGCCGGTGATATTTGGTACAATCCTTCTTCGTGTCCATCCTTATGACAAAGAAACAACCGATTATCCTTATGTTGTTTCTTTTGAACTGAACTATAGCGACTTCCTTATCATTCTTTATTTTCTTGCCCTTATCCTTATGGTGAAGCCAAATGAGCACTACGTCTTATCTTGCTTCAATCGTCTTCTTCTTGCACGGTATGAAATGAGCTCATTCGAGTCCATTTCTCCTTTTGACATTATAATCGACCTTAAATTGATTAAAGCAGTGAAGAGACAAGAATACCAGATGCACCAATAACTCATCACATAGATCGAGTTTCGGTGCCTTAAGTTTTGAAGCAATATGAGACATTTCCATAATGTACTCCCTGATATTTCCTTTGCCTTTATACTTCATTGAAATCAAGCGAGCTAATAGCGTGCTTGTTTCTACCTTATCGTTTTTAGCAAAACGTTTCTCAATTTCAGCAAGGAAATCTTTGGCTTTAGTAATCCCTTCGGATTCTGTGCCCCTAAAGGCTTCGAATGCAGCTTGATGATCATAAGACTCATGCGATTTGAGCGTCCCACCTCTCATACTCCTTTGCATCGAGCTTTCCCGCAGTGAGAGGTTGAGGTTGTTCAGTCCTTAATGCAAGGTCTAGATCCATGCGACCAAGAACAATTAGAATGTTCTCTTTCCAAATCTTGAAATTAGACCCATTTAACATGGGAATTGAGTTGATGTTAGCGAAAATGGTTGCAGCGGATGCATTAGCTGAAATAAACAAAGATTTCACATTAATAGCTGTAATTATTAATCAATAACATTCAAATAATGACATATCCCCATCCAAGATATCGTACAACATTAATATCAAGTCTTTGGACAAAGTAATATTAACTTGTTGTATGATCAAACATCGACAATAACACATGTCAAACAACAAACCCCTCTTTGGATTGATTTGTTATCCACATGTAAACCTTATAATTGTCACATTATCATCGAGATGCATGATACAAGCCTAAATAAATATTAATCTTCCTTTGGGCGATTAAATATCTACTCGAAAAAGTATACACACAACCATCTAACATCCTTCATGAACAATCTACACAAGAGAGGTTACTTTGGCAACATCTTGCTTCAATTAATCATTTAGAATGAGAGACCAACTTAATTCCTTAGTGTCATAATACTTGAATGAAATAATTGATTAACACCAAATTTAATTGAGTTTGCACGAATTGAGCGAGGCTCGCTTGAGTTTGAACCTCGAGGTTCGACTTGAGTTCGAACGGCGAGGTTCGACTTGAGTTCGAACTACGAGGTTCGACTTGAGTTCGAACAGCGAGGTTCGACTTGAGTTCGAACAGCGAGGTTCGACTTGGCGAGGTTCGACTTGAGTTCAATCCAGGTTCGACTTGAGTTCGAACAGCGAGGTTCGACTTGAGTTCAATCGAGGTTCGACTTGAGTTGAACGGCGAGGTTCGACTTGGCGAGCCGACTTGAGTTCGAACAGCGAGGTTCGACTTGAGTTCGAACAGCGAGGTTCGACTTGAGTTCGAACAGCGAGGTTCGACTTGAGTTCGAACGGCGAGGTTCGACTTGAGTTCGAACAGCGAGGTTCGACTTGAGTTCGAACAGCGAGGTTCGACTTGAGTTCGAACAGCGAGGTTCGACTTGAGTTCGAACGGTGAGGTTCGACTAGAGCGAATCGAAGTTCGCTGGAATTGAACTGAAGTTCGACAAAAGCAAACACGAGGTTCGCTAAAATATGAGGTTCGCCAAGTGAACACAAGGTTCGACCAATGAACACGAGGTTCGCCAAGTGAACACAAGGTTCGATTGAATGAACACGAGGTTCGCCAAAGGCGAGTTCGCCAAAAGCGAGGTTCGCCAAAGGCGAGGTTCGCCAAAGTCGCGAGGTTCGCCAAAGTCGCGAGGTTCGCCAAAGGCGAGGTTCGCCAAAGGCGAGTTCGCCAAAAGGAACCGAGGTTCGCCAAAGTCGAGGTTCGCCAAAGGCGAGGTTCGCCAAAATGAACCGAGGTTTGCCAAAATGAACCGAGGTTCGCCAAAGGCGAGTTCGCCAAAGGCGAGGTTCGCCAAAATGAACCGAGGTTTGCCAAAATGAACCGAGGTTCGCCAAAGGCGAGTTCGCCAAAGGCGAGTTCGCCAAAGGCGAGGTTCGCCAAAATGAACCTCGAACCTCGTTTGAACTACGGGAACCCCTTAGGGTTTAGATCTCGAACCGTCAAAGCCGCTTAGGCTTTTGAACCCATAGGGTTTATTCGTGATGGTCGCCGTCACAAAACCAAAATTTTTTTTTCTTAAAACTCAATCCATCCAAACCTTATATTAATTTTCTAAAATCATAGAAAATTTAACCAAAAATCGAAAAGTTCTTGTTCACGGCCTTAAAAATTTTACAATTCATGCGGATTATTTAATTTCTTGTTCATCCAGAACATAAATTACTTGTTCATCGAGAGATCAACCTTCTTGTTCATCCAGAAAGAAAAACTTTCTTGTTCATCGGCCAAAAACATTTCTTGTTCATCCGAACCCAAAAATCCGAAAAAGATTTGATCTTTATTCATAAATCCACCGAAAAACCATAGAAACTCAAAACCTCTAAGAGTTAATCAAGAGGCTCGATAACACTTGTAAGATCTTTAATAAGACTTGATTACCTCAAAGAGATTGATAAAAACTAAAGCGAATTATACACGAATCCATGGTTTGGATCTAGAGTGGATTGATGGATCTTCTAATCTTAGGGCTTCTTCTCTTCCTTAGATCTCTTTTGAGATGGGGGTAAAAGAGATGAGAATTCTTGTGTTAACCCTAGATTAGGGACCATAACCCCATATATAGGTGTTGCACTTTTACAATTTGGCCCCTCATCAAATTGTAATTACAACCTGGTATCTGCACATTTTAGCCCATGAAAATATATAAATACCCGATAACCCAACTTAATTGATCACTTCAGTGGGTTTCCTTAAGTGATAGATTTACACATTAATTTAACATATGTGCCCACAAATAGATTTAATTAGATTTAAATCTAACAGTTATCACCCTCTCAATTATTGAGGGGGGGGGGGGGAGTGCTACCTGCATTTTATCTAATTTAAAATAGAAATCGGCACTAAGGACTTATAAATTAGCGGAGGAGCTTTTATACGCAATTGAAGATATAGATGAAGAGGGTTATATGCAATTTATCTTAACAAAACTTTATCATAAATTTTAGTAATAAAACTTTAAAAACATGGCATTGACTATATTTGGAATAACTCCAACCATTGCCTCAATATGTTGACTATTATTGTAAAAGTTGCACACAAAATTTTTATAGCTATGTTCTTTATTAATGTAATTTTGTATATATAACATATCCACATTTAACTTATGTATATTAAAATGTGTTATTAAGATATTAATCCCTCAAATCTTTAATAATTCCATATTAGTCCCTCAAATCTCAATAATTGTTCATTAGTCTCTCAAATCCTAAGGGCTATTGCAATTTGGTCCCTTAATGACCAAAATACCCTGAATAACTTCATGCGTGGGCTAATTGTCAATCACTTGTTTAATTCTACACCCTTATTTATTTGTTTCATTATGATGCCATTGAAACTCCATGATTGAATGTGCTGTGATGATTCATTTCTTGTCTCGATGACTCTATTGTCTTGAATAGTAGCACTCATTTATTTATTGGCTTGATTGATGCTCTATGTTCATGGATTAGTGCCCTTTATGTGAGATAACTCACTAGTGGATGGTATTGGGTTCTAGAAGGACATTGCCCTTTACGCAATGTTACTTGCCGGTGGGTGGTTTCTATAAGGCATGCATGATTATTAATTGATGAATCCCGTAATCAAGAAATTTAATTATGAATTAAGAGCATGGCTATTCATTGCTGATATCTACAAATTTATTTCTATTTGCTTATATTAATCAATTCAACTTCCTTTATGGTTACCCTGATTTGCATTTATGGTTGCCTACTGGGCTTTTTGCTGACCTCTATTTGTGCTCACCCATAGTTGTGGTTGCATCCCTTTGTAGGTAGCAAACAAAGCAAGGACAAGGAGATTGTGTACCCTACTAAAGAATAAGCTTGCAAGTACTTAAGTTTATGTTGCTATATTTTGCACCTTTTGAAAAACGTATGGTATTGTAACATAAAGTGTTGTAATAACCCTATGCTCATAACTCAGATAAGATAAGTCTGTTCCTTAGCTTTTCATGCTTGTATTGTGTTCTGTGGACTCTTCTATCAACTACTTTCAATTTTAGAGTGTATTTATTTATATTGTTGCATTTTTCTTTCTAATATTACTTTACACAGTGCGTATGTAAGGTTTGAGCATGTTGATCCCCTATGATATGGTCGTCATGCCCAAATTTT
>CM022704.1:45191498-45206965 GCA_012295165.1 Asparagus setaceus
GTTCTCTACCAAATGGCTAGTAAATTGGTTCTAAGTGAATTGGCAAAGATCGAAAAATTTAATGGTAGTAATTATGATATGTGGCATAGAAAAATAAGATATGGCCTTATACATGACAATATAGATGAAGTCATCGAAACTAGTGCTCCTACCTTAAGCGATACCTCTTGTTGAGGAAAAGAAGGGGTTCGGCGATGGAAGTCAAAAGACAAAAGGCGAAAAGCCTTATGCTAATGTTCATGGAAGATAATTTAATTAAAGTTTTGAAACTTGTAAAACTTCCATGGACATGTGGCAATCAATAAAGATAAATACTACAACGCCTCGAAGTTAATATTCAACTACTCTTGCATAAGTATAATTCTTCGAATGCAAGAGGAGACAATGTCGTAGAACATATAAATAAAATGATTGTCATGGCTAAGGACTTATCTACTTAGGGACGAAATTCCAGAAAGAATGCAAGTGGCAACTATACTGAATAGTCTTTCACTTCCCTTGCTGTAGCTGCCACTACATTAAGAATGAATCCTGCCATTAAATATTTTACGGATTTGCCAATGCACTTAGCTATAGAACAAGATTTAATAGCCAGTAGGAAGGAACCAGAACTAAACATGGTGTAACAGAAATGAACTATGTGCACCGAGGCAACAAAGCTGGAAGAAATAGAAACCCGGCCTAATAAACCACAACTTAGAGGACCAAAATCACGATAATTTAAGAAGAAGGTACCCCGTGGCGCTTGCTACACTTGTGGAAAGTTTGGGCATTTCAGATCCAACTGTCCATAAGGAGAAAAGCAAGAGAACAAGGGAGGCTATAAGCCAGGAAGTACCAGCAAGAGAGAATTCGTTGGTGTGGAGTGCAATCTTTGTGATGGCGAACATCAATGGTTGGTGGATCGACTCGGTCGCGACCGGACATATCATAAAGGACAAGAATGGAGTCACAGAATTCACCGAGCTGAAGAAAGGAGAATAGAGGATCTATGTGGAAAACAATACCTATCTCGATGTAGAAGGTATTGGTTCATATAGATTGGATCTTGGGGATAGTGTTCTTGTCCTCAAAGATGTGTTCTATCGCCGAGAATTGGTATAATCGATCTGTTCCAAGCTTGATGAAGAAAGGACTTGAAGTTAGGTTCTACAATAACCGGGTTTCTATAGGCAAAAATAATAAAGTGTATGCTATGGGAAAATATGTACCCGAGCATGAATTATGCATTCTTCCAGTAGTTTGTAATAATTCTGATAATAAAATTTCCAATTTGAACTACTTGTCCTGTTATATTTCTGAGTCTGAATTGTGGCATTCTAGACTAGGACATGCTAGTATTTTAAAAATAAAAGAAATTATCAGAATGAACTTATTGTCTGCACTATCTAATGTTCAATTACCACCATGTGAACATTTTTTAACTGGTAAAATGACCAGGAAACTTTTTATTGGCGGACAAAGAGCCAATGAACTTTTAGGGTTGATACACTCGGATATTTATGGTCTCCTAAGTGTCAAAACTCATAGTAATAAGGAATAGTTTATTACTTTTATAGATGATTATTCCAAGTTTGCACACGTCTATCTTATATCTAGAAAATTGGAAGCTTTTAAATGCTTTAAAAGATATAAGGCAGTTGAAAATCAACTTGGAAGGAATATCAAAATATTAAGGACTGATAGAGGTGGGGAATATAACTCTAAAGAATTTGAGAGTTTTTGTATTCAGCATGGAATTAAAAGGCATACACTAATGCCGTATACACCACAACAGAATGGTGTTGCTGAAAAAAAGAATAGAACATTGTTAAATATAGTTAGATGCATGTTGTCTCATTCAGGTCTCTCCAAGAAATTTTGGGGAGAAGCATTGTTAACTGCAAACTATATTTTAAATAGAATTCCCATCAAATCAGTTGCATCTACACCTTATGAGTTATGGAATGGGCGAAAATCAGATCTAAGTCATCTCAGAAAATGGGGATGTATAGCCCATGTTCTCATTCCAAGTCAACTTAGAGATAAGTTAGACTTTAAAACATTAAAGTGTAGATTTATAGGGTATTCAGAAAAATCAAAAGGTTATAAGTTCTATAATAAAGAAAAGGGGGTCATTGAAAGCAGAGATGCTACATTTCTAGAGAATCTAGAGGAAGTGGAACAAGTTCAAGAGGAAATAGAACCTCTAACTGTAATAGATGATGATTATTACAGTGTTGTTCCCACTAATGACCCAGATATTGTGAATGAACCTAACCTTGAAAATGATGAAATACCTACAGAAAATGATGTACCTCATCAACCGGTTGTAGGCAATAAAAGGCCAAGAACACAACCTTCATGGATGGATGATTACTATTTGTATTCATGTGAGCCATCTTGTTTCTCGGTAGATACAAATATAGAAGAACAAGATCCCTTAAACTTCTCTGAAGCGATGAAATCGCATGAGTCAGATCTATGGCTGGAAGCCATGAGAGAAGAACTTGATTCTATAGAAAAAAAATAAAGTTTGGGAGCTTAGTGATCTACCAGAAAATAAAAAAGCCATAGGATGCAAATGGGTGCTCAAAAAGAAATACCGTGTTGATGGGTCTATTAATAAATTCAAAGCACGGTTAGTTGCCAAAGGTTACAACCAGAAGGCTGGAATAGATTTTCAGGAGACGTATTCTCCTGTAGCTAAATTTACATCCATTAGAATTATTTTGGCTATTGTTGCATATCTTGATTTGGAGTTATTCCAAATGGATGTTAAAACAGCATTCCTCAACGGAGAGTTGAAGGAAGTGATATATATGCAACAACCTGAAGGTTTTCAGGTAAAAGAACAGGAACATAAAGTTTATAAGTTAATAAAATCTCTATATGGTTTAAAACAATCTTCTAGACAATGGTATCTCAAATTTCATGATCGATCACCAAACTTGATTTTATTCAAAATAAATTAGATAATTGTGTATATGTCTTGAAAAGTGGGAGCAAATTTACTATATTATCCTTATATGTAGATGATATATTGCTCGCCGGGAATGACATAGATATGTTGAATAAAACCAAGGCAGTTCTCAGTGAAAAGTTTGAGATGAAAGACATGGGTGATGCATCATATATTCTTGAAATTTAAATAATTGAGATAGAAAATCTAGAATGTTAAGTTTAAACCAAAAAGTATTTAAGATCAATTCTTAAAAGGTTTGGAATGGAGAATTCCAATCACACCAACTCCGTTGGTTATAGGAAAGAGATTGTGTAAAGAGCAAAGTCACGGAGAGAAACCATTAGATGTTCCTTATGCTCAGCGGTTGGAAGCTTGATGTATGCAATGTTATGCACCGGACCTGATTTAGCTTATCTTTGTAAGTCTGGTTAGCCGATATCAAAGTAATCTAGGACCAGCACACTGGGAAGCTGTTAAAAGGATTATGAAGTATATCAGAGGCACATTGACTCATAGATTGGTTTATCAAGCGAGTTCACTTGAAGTCCTCGGCTACTCCGATGCTGATTTCGGGGGTGATAAAGATGATGGAAAGTCCACTTCGGGACACTTGTTCATCTTTGGAGGAGGAGTTGTTTCTTGGAGTAGCAAGAAACAAGATTGTGTTGCTAGATATACACAAGAAGATGAATATATAGCTTGTAGTATGGCAACTACACATGCTGTCTGGATAAGATGATTTTTGATTGATCTAGATCTCAATTTATTAGAAGGACCTATTGATATTTATTGTGATAATCAAGCAGCGATTAGCTTGATCAATAGTGGAGCTAATAGTTCTAAAGGAAAACACATTGAGATCCAGTATCACTAGATTCGAGATATTGTAGAAATGGGAGAAGTTAAAGTGACTTACATCCCTACTACAAATATGATTGCTGATCCTTTAACAAAAGGTATACCAGCGGAATTCTTTATCAAACATGTAAGTTTGATGGGACTTAGAAATAAATAAGTCCAAGAAAATTTCATGAATAATGAAATGTGAGTTACTCTTCATGAATAGTGGGAGTAATGATAAGAATAAGATATCTAATCTCACGGAGAGTGGGAGGTATATCATTTGGTTAATTTGGCCAAGTGGGAGATGTTAGAAATGGTTGACCAAATCAACCAAATAATCCACATGTTTAATGGGTGATAATTGGCCATTAATGGAGAATTAATGGGTCATTATCAAAATTTGAATTAGGGCTGATAAATGGCCTTTAATTGTATTTATTTGGAGGCTGATTTTGGGGTAGAGATGATTGGGTGAAAAGCCTCTATAAATTGAAATGATTTCTCTTAGAAAATACACAGAAAAAAGAGAGAAAATGTAAAATCAACTCAAAAACTCATCCAACCCTAAATGCAAGTGTAAAATCAACTCAAAATTCATGCTTGCATGATCTAGCTAGATATAATCCATGTCAAACTCATATTTAGACTAGAAAGGAACATCAAAAGGAAGATGTGGTTGAGTTATACCTAGAAGATTAGCCTTGTCTCTCTTACTCCTCCTAAATCCTTCTTCTCGCTCCTAGGTTCTCACTAGATGAGAAACAGAGCTTGAGAGAAGAGTTTAATGGTGGAATTTAGGTGGTGGAGATTTGGTCTTGGGAGTGGTTGGTCAAAGGAGAGAGGAGGGAGAGAGTTATGATGAAAATTTTGAACATGAAGAAAATGGACCAAAGAGAGAGGTAGAGTGTATAAATAGGCAAAGTCCATGTGACGAGGGAAATATGGAAAAAGAGAAAAGGGAGGGGTTTATGTAAAAATTTTCCCTCTCCACTCTGGTAGCCCTAAGTTATTTAAATGTGGTATTATATGGTTTATAAAAAGGCATTTGTCACTTAGATTATCTCTAATCAAGGCTTAAGACTTGGGTGATTGGGGTTTTCATGTTAAAGGTTATCATGAATACTATAACTTGATTAATAACCCTAATGAAGACATGGTCAAACTAATATTCTCATGCTATGGGGTTATAAGAATCAAAATTATTGATACACTATTTGGTACTGATAACAGTATCCGATTGTCAAAATGAAAATGATTTGAGATAGTACATAGGAGTAGTCCCATGAGATACCTACACATATTTAGAGTGTTTTAACTTAACACATGATAAACATATTATATAACTCGCTATAAGGGGAATGAATGGTTTAATAAAATTGTTATGAGTAGTTTGTGCTAGAGATGATATAATAGGATGTTACATCAAGTCTTTGTACATGTAGAGGGGTGTAAAAACCTGTATCCTAGACAATAGAGTGTACCTCAACATAGTTAGTCCTAATACATGAGTCGACGAGGCAGCTGATCCCTGACCTAGACCGTTCTAGTTAGTGCTAACTAGGTTGTGTGAAGTTGCCATAGTACGTGGATTGTAGTGCATAAGATTACATGTGCAAACTAAATAATAGCAGGATGGGGGATAAGTTAAAGATATAAATCGCGTCTTAAGGTTGGTTGATTTGCCAGAGGATTCCTACTTGAGTACCTATTTTATGAATTTGTATTAGCGATGTGTAACCACCTTAAACGGGCAGATTAATCATTTCATATCCAAATAAGAATGTCACTAATATTTTTAAAAAGTTGTTTATATTATTTATTTATATATGTTGCATGCACAACAAAATTTGAGATATCTTGTTGAGCTTATGGTCATTATCTTTGATTCGTTTATTTCTTTCTTATCTAGCAGGTAAGTTTTGATTATATTTAATCAGCTAATCATTGATTCTTGCAGTTTCTCATATTTTCTCGCTTTGACCTTATGTCTAACCCATTTGTGGACCCCCTTCTTCAAGTAACGACGTGAGTCCGATTCAGCGGACCAAGTCTACTTGAATAAGTAGGTTATGAGGAAATAGCCAGAGCCATGCACTAGCTATTAATAACAATAGTAGTTAATTATTTATTTTGATACAGTAGATACTTCTTGTTTACTCTTAAGATACATTATCTAGATTTGATGGCCGAGTTTGAGCCAAGACTTGTATTTATTTGAACATTGAAATTATCTATCTAGTGGACGTGATACTTGGACAAATTATTATATCTCTATTTTTATTTCCGCTTGTTATTCCTGCGATGTTGATGAGACCTATACTTTTCATGTATATTTGTATTGTGCGTGGTTGTGAATGTTTATTACAAAACGGGTTACAGGGTATTTATCGAACTTTTCGTGTTTTGCTTCTATAAATATCCTGCCCACTAGTTCATTCCCGTGTGTGGGGCGTGACACATCCAAAAATAAAAAGGGCCAACATCCACTCAAGAAACAATTTATGCATGTAGCATAACAAATGAAGAGTCTTGTAAACCTTCCTTCACTTTGTTCAACGCAATTATAGCTGCCTGGGTTTGTCTCTTTAACCATGTCTTCATACCTAAAACATATATTGGAAATAATTAAATATTAATATAATATATTTGAGTAAAAGATAAACTACAAGTTAAAGTTAACAGACAACGTGTATACTTAACAGGATCCCTACAACATTAACATCTATCGAGTATGTTTTAACATATACCACATATACTTAACAAACACTTGAAATATGTAACAATCAAGCTTTTTTTACCATCTTAGTTGATTGTATGACTCATAAGCATCACAATCTGACTCTTCTTGTGCTCTCTCTATACCTCACCATATCATCTTGTAATCAACCCTAAGTTTGTACTAAGTGAGGAACTCCTTTGCACATCAATAGGGTGGATTTGTGGTCAAAACTTCAACACTAGTTGCAATTGGGTTGCAATGAATTTCCCAGATGCCCTTGAATGACCTACATTGTTGTCATGCTACCCACAAGTGTGCTCGTCCACAAACTTCTTGACAGCAGGTCTAGTTTCGTTTTTAATAGGAGAAGTAAACAACATCCAAGGGCAAGTATATATTTCATTATATCGTTAATAAACTCGGATATGTTTTGGTTCATACTTTGCAAATTTAAACTTTTTGGCCATAGAATAGTATTGTAAAGGTAATCTTAACTCGTTGGCACTTTCAAATTGTTGTCTCTTTTCAGTTAACGCAGTGTGCCACCACGCAGGAATCATTAGAGTATTGTTGATAATGTCATCGGCTCTCATAACTTTCTCACCGCATGGATTATCATTAGGAATCATCTCTGAACTAGACGTAGCAGCGGAAGAAGTATATTCACATTATGAGTTCAACGTAGAAATAATGCTGCACAAATTTAAAAAATATTTAGATGAAAATCAACACCAAATATAGCAAAAATAATAACTTTTGGTTATACTTGTCAACTAAGTCATATAGTTAACATATGATTATTAAAACTAACAACTATCTATTAAGCTTAGCAACCAAGGCTTAAAGTTAACATGTGATTGTCATATTTAACATCTACTTCTAACAATAAACAACTACCTCTTAAATCTGAAACATTACTGTACACTTTATCAATTGTACAATACTTGTGTCATAGAAATCACAACTTTCACCAAAGTTTAACGATAACGTACATGTTTTCAGGTACTTTCTGGATGTTATGGGAAGTGGAAAGCTCTATAACTATAATAACTTGCATATGGATCTCCACGCAACCAATATTGCCGTTATGCTCTACCATACACTTCAAATCATCTTCATTCTCAATCGGAAAACTAATGGCAAAATTTTTTGCTAAATTTCCAGTCAGAGCATTTAATGCGATCTGATGGGACAGCCTCCGTTGCCTCCTATTCTCCAGTGGAGGGGTTTGCCAAATAAGTGTAAAGAGGGGTAAATTTGGGTTTTTGGGCTAAATACCGTATAAGAATGCGCTACTGCTTATGTTAGGGGGTAAATTTGGGTTTTTTTCAAAATTTGAAGACTTATGCACATGGGCCATAATAGCAAGGGCTGGGGCACAAGGGCTTTTCAAAATTGGGTCCTCGACACAATTTTTCCAAAAAAGAATATTCAAAAAAGAAAATTACAAAATTATAAAATCCTAAAGTAAGTCTCAGAAGATGCAAAAGTTATAAAATTACAAACTAATAAAATACTTTAAAACTATGAATATAAAGAGAATTAAAACCTTTCCTAAATATAATAAATTTTCTTTAAAACGTCCAATAACATAAAAAGATCGCAAGAAATTTAAGAAAGGTACAAAAGCTGGAAAAAATTCTAATTGAAAAGAAACTTACCATAAATTCAGAAACAAAAGTTTCTATTTTCTTTTTGAAAAATTTTGACTAAATATTACTTTTGCAAATATTTGAAGATTTTTGTTTAAATTGAATATTTAAAATTTCCAATAGATGTCAAAAACTTTTCAGTAAATATATATATTTTTAGTTAATTTAATTAAAGTGAAAACAAGTTGCATGTCAAGGAGTTGCAAGTAGAGCCAAACAACGGCAACGAATGATAAAGCTGCAAGTTTATAGAATTTTAGAGTTAACTTGAATGTGATGCAACCGTAGCTGCATATAGATACAATATCAGTTGTACCAGTTGAATTGCAACTACAATGGCAAGCTACCAAATGCCAACTAAAGCTTTCTCATTATTTCTCCAGTTTAAGAATGACCATGAAATCAAATTACTTCGGCATAGTTTGTAGGCATTAACAATATCGTAGTAACACTACTTTTGCATGGAAATATGTATGTTGCTGCCACGGACAATTACTAAAGTAGATGGTAAGAAGCCATGCTTGCAAAAATTGATAGAAACCACTCAGCCTATTGATTATTGATTAGTGTTCATCGCGATCAAGCAAATTAATAACAAGCCAGAAGACAATAAACAAAAAAGTACTCTTTCAATAATAATTAAGGAAATTGAAATTAAAGCATCTGCTTCGCTGTCAAAACTCAGCATCATTTCATCAGGAATTGATATACAAATTACACACACCTTGGAGGCAAAAAATATACTCATAATCTTCAAAATAGGCCCATTTTTAACAACAGGTCCAAGAAATTGCATGCTAAGATGAGACCCCAAAATGGTTTCAAACTGAATAAAATATCCAGAGAGATCTGTCAGATATGCAATATCATGTTGAACCACTCTTATCTGACATTGGCCTTTTTACAATCTTCTCCAAACTGCAGCTTCAGCAATCCAGGCAGGTACCAATATCCTCATGACTGGTCTTTTACCTGGTAAGTAACTATTTCCCTCGGATCTTGCAGTAGGCATATAAACCGGAGCCCATGAAACCAAGACCTTGGCCTATAATATTTAGCTGGAAAGAAGGGGGAAAAAAATTAAGTAATTGAAATTTATCTAACAATTGGGGACAGACCCCTGTAATCCTATTGTTGCAGACCGACCTCGATTCTCACTTGTTAGTTCACTTTAAGATTGGGCTTCATAAACTAAAACATATGAGCTTCATAGACTGATTTAGTCACTATAGGCTTGCGTAATGATCATTCCATATAACAAATTTAAATGTGAAAACTAACAGAGTTTAGAAACCAGGGGACTATCTGCAACAACAGAAGTAAAAGGGGTCTATCAATAATTTGACGGGGGTTTATCCAATTAACCCATTTATCTATGAAGAAAACATTTCACGTATCCATCAGCAACGGAAGGCTTGACTCACCAAATCAAACGGAAGCCCTCCAAACAAAACCCAACCAAGTCCCACAGTGACAAAATCCTGTGACCAATTGGACAACCAGAGAATGCTTCAGCAACATAAAAAAGATGCAAGGTTTGTAAGGAAAGAATACAGAAGGGTTTAATTGAATAATCAACCTTTAGATTACCACAGATCGTCTGTGTGACTGCAGAATTAAGGGTAGTGTTCAAGAATATGCTGTAGTTCAAGAAAAATGCCATTATACAGGAAAGCAACATGACAGCCTGCACGAACATGAAGTGAAAAGATTAAAGCAGGGTCAGTAGCTAAAACTTCCTTTAGATGACTCAAATGCAATAAAGAAATATTAAGTATTATATAGTAATCCTAGTAGCATGGTCCTAGTACTCCAGTAGTGTTGATTGAGTTAAAAACTGTATTTCAGCAATATATTGTGCATACAGCATGCAGAAGCAAAATGAAACTGAATAGCATCATTTCAATAGTAAACTTAAAGATCAATGATTTACACGCATTGAAGGCACACACAATATTGGCCCACAGTACAACTTGAACAGATCTGTTACTAAAAACTATTAAATTACACAAATCAAATTCATCACCATAAATATTCTTCCGTGGGCAGTTGATGACTAAAAATATCCAAACATGTTTCTGTTTCCACATCTTGATGTTATTAATCAAAAATATGTTGAGGTACAACTTTATACTGATAGAATTTGAACTGCGAACTCTAACCTTAACAACGGCATTCTACCTTAGCACATTGATATAGCTTTGCTACAGCTACTCATTGGAAAACTATTTTTTAACTTGTCAAGACATTAACTTCATGTCAGCAGATTAGTGAAGCTTATCCTTTAGCATATCTGTCGTATCATTTGATCTGCTAGATTTAGTTTTGATTTATCTTTTAGCACTTGGAGCTGCTAGATTTAGTTTCAATCTTTTAATAGGTGTTTCTAATCTTATTCTTATTTTTAGACAAGAATCACATGATTAGTCGCAATATGATTATTCTTATCCTATCGATTAGAGTTGTTAATAAAAGATGATGGTAGTCTCTTAAAGAACAGCACAAGTTTTAGGACAGAGATCAGTGAATAAATTGAGTTTGAGTATTGTTTTTATTGATGGGTGTGATTCCTTAATTACTTCTAGAGGTATGTTTCCATGCATTTCATCATCCTTCTGAACTTTCTCTAATGACTCTTTAGCTAATTAGAAATATCTGACATCTCCTTATGCATTATAAGGAGAATGTATATGCACTGCTGCAATACTTTTCATCATATTTGTATGGGGAAACAATTTAAAAGAACAAAGTTATCTGCATCAGCAATATGATTGGACAGATAATCTACAGTTCATAGAACTTGAATAATGAGTTTATTCAAAATCATTAAAATCTTAACTGTTATTCATGAAGATGTTTCCACTAATTTGCCTAAACATCAAAGGTATATAAATGAAGCCAACAGCTTCAGTACTCTAAAGGAGTACCGATGGCATGGATGGTAACCTTTTTCCGTAAATTATGCCCTCTCAATCCACAATTTATGGGATAAGCCGGTTAAGAGTTCCGCACCTAACTTTGTAATTAAATCAACTTAAAAGGTTATCGTAGGAAATGAAAGTATAGAGAAACTAATTTTAATACCAGTTTATAACTAACCGAGGCATTATTTTTCCTTATAAAAACTTCATTGTTTCCTTTAAAAATTTTATTTTTGAACTTATCAAAATTCCATGAGTTTTCCTTTCAAAATCCAATCTTATTTGTACTGTTTTCTTGTTTGGAATCTTTAACACTTTCTATTGAAATTCTTATGGAAATTAATCATGTATTGTATTTTTTATCTTTTATTCTTTTTCTAATTACTTTTGAAAATCTAATTTGCCTCATATAACATATGTTCAATAAAAATTAGGTGATTAATTGCATTTAATGGAAAAATCAAAATTTCATGAACGAAAGAAAAATTAAAAATATCAGCATTATTTATTTTCTAAAAAATTAACTTTTGTACAAAAATTAATTAATTGATTCAATAAAAAAATAAGTTTTCAAATAACATATAGTAAGAGCTAACAAAATTGTGTTGATACTATTTCATTTAGTTGTTTTCTCGAGATAATAATTTTTCCATCATACTTTTATTTTTAAGATCGCCTAAAATTTTTATAAAACTCGTGCAATTTGCATCAGGATGTATTTTTTGCTAATGTGTGAGTGGATTAGGGTAGCTTTGGAAAAGATTTGACAAGGAAAAGGATCTAAATTTAACAGTAAAGGTAAAAAATAACCACCCTTCCTATTTTTCAGTCCTTTTCCTGTTTTTTACATTTAAAAATTTTTAAAAATCCTAATTTTAGAACACTGAAGCATTGCTATAAATGGAACACTGCGCATTCTCTGCATGGGTGTACACCTATCTGTGGCGGAGTTACAAAAACGAGGTTCTATCACAAAATGACAAAGACACTCATCCACATGTAAATCCATACAAATGTATGACACATCATTGTCTAAAGATTCAAACAAACACTAAGGCTCCCATCTACAAGACAAGTGGTCTAAGTGTGAAAATAAATAACAGTATTCAGACTGATTCATAGTTGGCAGCTATGTTACTAGGGTACTTTTAATATGGAGTTGTACCCATACCTGACACTTCTTGGACACTCCTTAAATATATGCATATATTTAGTTAGACCTATACCCAATTTATTCTACAATGCATATTTAATTTAAAACACTCGTCATACACTTCTTGGATATATATCATACACCTCACATCCACTTTTGTAACTTGTTGCATAAGGCTCGAGTTCGTTTCAGCCTTTAGAGCTATGATTTAAAAGGGTCATTTACAAATATAGCTTACAACTATGATTATATGTCATGAGTTTCAAACGTGTCCCCGTACCCTACCTTTTACAATTTTGCTGTGTCCCGTACCCGTACCTATAACGGCACCCATATCCATACCCATACCCGTGCAACTTAGGTTGCCAGACTCCTAAACTCCAAACCCATATACTGCAGTCTAGGGGATCACTTGGCTCATAGACAGGAATCAAGTAGTCAAAAAGTTATTTGCTTCTACCAAAATGTCGCATGCATATTGTTAGTTCATGAAAAAGCTTTTCTATAGTCATGTTTACTTTTAATCACATAACAATAGATACAGCATTTACAGCATAATAGGAGGCTGTAGAGGTCTAATTGTTTGCTTTTCGCTACAAGTAAAATCTTGGAACCTTTCCACCCTCTCATGCAGCTAAAATTTATTATATTTTAGTTCTTACTTAAATAAGGAACTTGAAACCTACCTGGAAACCAGGAGAAAGTAAATATGGGAAGTTAATTGTCAACTTCAGATCACCACTTATGAATGTCCAGGCTAACAAAACCGGTCCACATACCAATCCTGAAAAGCAAATGCATGAATCTTATAATAATATACACCAGACTAAAAATGAGAAACTTATCATGCAAACTTACCATTGCACCACATCAGACCAAAACTATTGAGACCACTAGTTTTTCCTGAAAATAAACGACAAATAAAAACATTCAGCATCAAGCCATAGATTAGTAGTGAAAAAGGTATAAAGATATGGTACTACCAAGACGGGATATAGTTGCAAGGTATATCGCAGTTGTAAGGTTGGCCACAAGGACAACAGCGTAACCATAGGTATCAAAGGACAAGTCTCGAGCTCCAGCAATAAATGCTCCAAAAACAATCAATGCCACACTGATAGTATCCTTGGTTTTGTCACCGAGAAAAAAAATCAGAAATTGCAAGCTTCCCAATAATTAAAACGAAAAGAAACATTCAAATTCTGGTGAGATAAGAAAACTTATGTCTTCAGCATACTGTAATTATCAGTCAAGCCTTTTTTCCCATGAAAATGAGGTCAACTATTTAAAGTGACCAATGCCATAATTTGCAGCTGGCTCTCAGCATTATGTCAACCGTCCAAAGTCAGTAGACTAATGCAATTAGGTACAACAAGGAGGCACAAAATATAGCTAAAAGGCTAGATGGAAACAAAATTTGCTATTTTATTATATCCAGGTGACAAATTCTAATTAATAAGATGTAAAATTGCTTATGAATAAACTTTCAATGGGTTAGTTTATTAGGCTTTGGGCAAGGTCCAATCAAAAGCAAAAAAAAAAAAGACACAAGATTATATATGAAAATGAAAATGGAACTCTACAGTTAACAGAAATCTGCCTAATGGTTATGCACAAATATGTGTCTTTAATATTAAAAAAATGCATGTAGTCATGCGATAAGATAAAAGAATTCATCAAAGAGCATATACCTGCCAATAATAGAAAACCCATATTTTTGTCCCATCAAAAGATACTCCATAATCATGGTAAATACAACAGTTGTACGCCTGAGAGTGGTATACATTGGGACATTTACTCCACGTACAGCCTCCATCGAAGCTAGCTTTAATCAAGAAACAAAGCAGTCATACATTAATTACAAATTTTAGGAATCATGAGCCAAAAAAAGGGGCAAAATAAAAGCTCATATTGTTTATGTGTTTTTATTTACCATGTAAAGCAAATAAGTTAAAGAAAGGGGGAGGGTGTGCAACAATGTTTCCATTGGTACAAGAAGCGCTAAATCAGATGTTGCCCAGGATTCACCAGCAGTGAAAGAAATGATCTTCCATCTCCTCATCATGTAGAGAATGAAAGATGAGCATATTATCTGCAAAGTTACCAAGAATCATTTAAACTGGACGAAAACTTAACCTGATACACAATTGTACTTATAAATGTAAGTGAAGGATATTTGAAAAAGAAAAGAATTCAACACAAAAAGAAAAATCATCTAACTTTGAAGGTCGTACATAGTTGATATATATTACTATTATTAAGAAAGCTCAACTTTTCGTCTTGTGAGCTTCATTTTGGAATGCCCAGAAATACCCTAGAAACTAATAGTATCTCAAAACTAATTTCAGAGGCAAACATGGAATAGTTCTATCCAAACAAATTTCCCACTAATAAGCCTCAACCTCCTCCCCGTGTTCAATATTTTTACCCTCCATTATCAATCAGTTACATAACCCCCTGTCTAAGGTTTTGGAGAGAAGATGTATGTAAGTGGATTTTAAATTATTTTATGTTGTTAATGATGGAAGAACCGAAAGTATTTAGCATGATTATACTAAATATTTCTATGTAATTTAAAATTTTTCAAAGTCTTTAAATTTCTTGTAAATGGATAGGTTCGTATGTCCTTCTTAAAACTATTTATCTTTATAACAACTCCATTTCCTGTGAAATTATCTATTTCTACATTATAATTATCTGCTACAAGAATTATCAATCACAAAACCGATTTTTATATTTAGATTTTTTTGAAGGATCTTAAGTAACTCCTATTTGTGTACAACCACATACGATGGGAACAAATTAAGATATATATTTCCATTAGGTTTTCGCGTCGGTAGCTTTGATGATGGATCCATTTGGAGTAGATTTTTTCATGAACTTTGGATGATGTTATTCAGTCCATTTAGCCTAACCATGAGTATTTTGGCATGTCCAGAGAATTATTATTTATTGTTAATTATTAAATTATTGCTTTTTTTCGCACAAATGTGCATTGTGTCACGCACACATCGCGTGCACCAGGAGTACTGAGAGGCAATAAGAAAAACATTTTTTTCTAAATAGGGACTATAAACTGTTCTTCAAACCACACCAACGATACCTCATGATCACATACTTCTTTTGTCACTTTAGTTCACTGAGTATGAAGGAGAATCGACACATTTAATCTCCTTGGTTAAATAACTTGTGTAGAAGACAACAAATCAACATCAGAAGAATTTTATAGGACCTT
>CM022704.1:45207065-45370466 GCA_012295165.1 Asparagus setaceus
GAGGGTACTCGCCATGTCGAGGTGGCCTACCAAACATGGTCGAAGCCTCGGCCATGTCGGTGGCTCGGCCAACATGGTCGAGCCTCCCGCCGTGGTTGAGGTGACTCCACTGGTTTAGTAGCCACCCCTTTTGAGATGGTAAATAGGGTCTTGTGGTGAACGGGCCGATTTGGGGACTTCTGACGGTGGGGATTTTGGAGCGGCTTCCATTGATTTTGGGATCTTTCAAAGGCTCGGACTTCTAAGAGTTCTTGGCGAGATCTACGAGTAATCACAAGACGGTTCGGAAAGCAACGGCGCAGCACAAGTCCGCCAATGTCGATCTTCAATCAAAGGTAACCGACCGGTCGAACTACAGATACCCTCTAGATTAAGCTTCGTCTTAATCTCGTGGATAGCCGTGATTTCTCATCGATCCCCTCAACGCCGGAGTCCGATCCACTTTATCTCTCCCTTGATCGATGAGCGAATCGTCGCTCACAGAGAACTATAATAATTTTTAGACGATTGAGATCACTCCGCTGTGCTTTCAACTCTTCTTTAGGAATTTAATTTAAATATATATAATAATAGAGAGAAAAATATATAATTGGTAAGGAGAAAGGGAAGGACAAATATGAGTAGGAAAAGGCAGCAGAGGAGAAACGTGCCGGGTCAAAATTGAACCGGTTTTGGATCATGAAACGGTCAATGTCCTTGCATGGGACAGTTTTGATGCAAATCCCGGTTCAGGGTTTAGACATGTCCTTCGATTTCGCTAATAAAGAATTTCTTAATTATTTAGGGTAAATTTCACAAACCCCCTAACTTGGACCGTATTTTGAGTTAACCCCTTTAACTATTTGAATTACACATCCCCTAACCAGACCATTGAGGGATTTTGCACATAACTCCCTGAACTTCTTTTATCCCAATAAATCCATTCAAGATTTTATCACTTTGACCCCCAAAGTTACATCAAAGTCTAATGTGTTTGGTGGCAAGTATACGACCAAAAAGGAGGAAATACCCATCAAATACTTAATGGAAATAATAAAAAGGGTAAAAGAGTGATTTTGTATAGCCGAATGATAATTTTTCGTCTTTTTTGGTCACTTGTTTTGTAGCTGACTCGTTAGACTTGATTGAGTTCTTTTGGGAGCTTAAAGTGAGAGATCTTCAAAAGGTTTAGAAGATTAAGGTAGGGGTAATCTCGGAAAGAGCCAAACTTAAGGGGCAGATGGTGGTTGTGAAATCACCCTAATTATTATTACCTAATATGATATGATATCTCTATTTTCATAAGAATTGATCCTTGTATTTAGGTAATCCATCCTTTATATATAATGGAAGTTGGTGGTTATCCTATGCTATGTTTGGGAGTTTACTAAGTAATGGAGCGGAAAGTTAAGTAATGGAAAGGAAAGGTATGGAATGGAAAGAAAAAGATAAAATATTATTTGGGAGTTTAGTAAGGAGCGAAGTAAATTTGTTTTACCTTGTTTGGGAGTTATAATAGTAATGGAAGTAAAAAGATAAAGTTACGTAAATACCCTTACATATTAGATGAGAGTATATCTTAGCCATTGATTTTAATGCCATAAGGGTATAATTGTCTTATCACATTATAAAAGTTTACATACGCCCATTACATCCTCTACCCCCAAATTGGAGGTAAAGAAAATGGATGAAAATTTTACACCGGTTTACATTCTATTCCATCCTCTAACCCTCAAAAACTCCCAAACGAGGTGAAGTTAAAATTTCACTTTAACTTCCCTCCATTAACCTCCATCCAAACACACTATAAATGAAAAAAATATACTAGCATGTATCATCTAAATTTATGACATGTGTCATATCAAATAATAGTCATGTGTTCTTCTATCCTATAAGAAGATGACACGTGGACACCTAATTTTACCTTTACCTAATTAAGAATCCTCATCAAATTAAAACTATCCATAATAAAAATTTTATAATAATCAAATATTTGGTAATTCTAATTAAACTATAACTATCTATAATTAAAAAATCTCATAATCATATCCCTCCACATGTCCATCTATCCTATTAGAAATTGACATGTTGACACATAATAGTATCTTCACCTTAGAATTCTAATCAAATTAAAACAATCTATAATTACAAAAATTCTAATGATCAAAACCCTCATTTGTAATCCTCTTACCTAAAAAGTCTTATCAATTAACCTATCCATAATTTGAAAATTTATTAATCAAAGTTACTAAAATTACTAAAAGCCCTATGAGAAGTTGAAAATTTGCAACTAGCACCCAAAACTTTTATAAACAACCCCTTAAAAATTTTACAAATAGCCCTTTAAAAATTTTACAACTAACCACATGAAAGTTACTAAAATAACAAACACCTTGTTGAAAATTTTGAAATATTATAAGTAACTCCTAAAAATTTATAAACAACCCCTTAAAAGTTTCACAAACACCCCATAAAAATCTAAAAATTACAAATAGCCCTTTGAGATTAGCAGACAACACCTTAAATTTAAAAATTGCAAACAAACCCTTGAGAAATTTGAAAATTATAAATAGCACCTGAAAATTCAGAAAATTATAAGTTGTCCCCTTTAAAATCCATAAATTACAAACAGCCTAGAAAAGCCAAAATAACAAATGACCCTTTGAAAAGTTCCAAAATTATGAATAGCCCCTGAACTTTTACAAAGAAACCCTTGAAAATTTTATAACCGACTCGTAAAAGTTTTAAGAATTATAAATATCCCCATGAAAATTTTACGACCGACCCCATAAAAGCTACTAAAGTAACAAACACGTGCTAAAAATTTTAAAATATTACAAACAACTCCTTAAAAATTTTACAAACAACCCATTGAAAGTTTCTAAAATTACAAACATCACCAAAGAATTTACAAAAGACCTCCTAAAAGTTTTGTAATTTATAAATAACCTCATAAAAAATTTTACAAAACATCCCCGAAAAACTTTATAATATGCCATTGGTGTGAGGAATGCATGTGGTAGTAGAATATAATGGTCATGGGAAATCCTATGTCCTTAATATCGAGGATGGTGGAACTTCCCGCTACCTATTTTAGGGATTTGAGAAAAGTCCTAATCACATTTGTGCTCTAATCATTGGCGAACCAAACATGAGCATTGATTGAAATATCGGGATACTAAAATCCAGTCATTTTTAGTTTTAAAAATCATAAATTTTATTTAGATTTGTAAAGGAGATTGATGGTTAAGCTATCTAATTATGAATTTTTAACTTGAGTTTGTAATTTGTCTAAAAACCCTACCACTTAAACTAACTACTTTAACTCGATAAAAAACTTTAATCTCTTATTCTCATAATATAGCAAAACGAGGTATTTGTCTCTTCCTTCATAAGCATTTATGTATTCAATAGGTGATGATCTATAAGTTAAAGTCTACAGAGGAATATTATCAATCGTCTCTCTTATTATACTAGAGTAGCTTAATATATTCAAATGGCGATAAATAAACATATATAAATCAAAGAAATTAAAATGAGCCAAAGTAATGAGGTAGATGGCAGTTGTGAAATCACCCTAATTATTACCTAATATGATATGATATCTCTATTTTCATAAGAATTTATCCTTGTATTCGTGTAATCCCTCCTTTATATTAATGAGAAATTGGAGGTTATCCTAAATGGAAAAAACTTATATGTGTCATCTAAATGCATGATATGTGTCATATCAAATAATAGTCATCCTTCTATCTTATGAGAATATGACACGTGGACACCTACTTTTCCTTCACCGATTAAGAATCCTCATCAAATTAAAACTATCCATAATTAGAAACTTGTAATAATCAAATATTTGGTAATCCTAATTAAACTATAACTATCCATAATTAAAAAATCATAATCACATCCCTCCCACATGTTCATTTATCCTATTAGAAATTGACATGTTGACACATAATCCTATCTCCACCTTATAATTCTAATCAAATTAAAACAATCTATAATTATAAAAATTTTAATGATCAAAACCCTCTTTTCTAATCCTCTTTACCTAAGAAGTCTTATCAAATTAAACTGTAAGGCCCCAAATTTTTTGATTAAATAATATATTTAATTGAGAGCATTTGTGCAAAATAAGTATTTGTTTCTACTCGATATGATGGAACTCCCTAAAGTAAAACTTTATTAGAATTATATTCATGAATTAATCATGAATTACCCTTGAATTAGATTTACTTATAAGGATTTGCATATGTAACCCTTAAGGTTATAAGAGTAAAGAAAACAAGTTAGTGTGTTATTTTTCAAATAGGCCCATAGCCTATATAAGCATAAAATTATGGTCCCTATTCTTTTCTTAGAACGTATTCTTTTTAGGAGAAGGAGTTCTACAAGAAAAGAAGGTTAGAGAGAGGAGAATCATGTGAGGAGAATGCAATCTTCATCTTAGGCAAGGGTTCTCTCAACTTGTTCTTTGTTTTAGGTGAAATTATTGTTGTTATCTCTCTTAATACCTCTTTCGATTGGATCTATAAAAACCCTAGAAAATTCATGATAAATCTATTAGGGTTTCTTTGCTAATGTTTAATCACTTGTTTGGAGTAGTTTTGATGAAAATAAATCAGATTTACCCCAACATAATTGTTAAAACGAAGAAAAGATACAGGTTTTGATAAAAATCCTAGTTCTCATGGTTTTTGCAATATTTGATTTTAGAAACATGGTAGAAATGTGCCAAAACATGCATATATATATATTTCCTAATGTTGTTTGTAAGAGTCAATAGAAGTTTCAAGGCCAAACAATGAAGAATGAGGCGAATTAGATCGAGATTCAGACATCTAGTTTGAGAAGGCAGATGCCTGAATTCGGTTGATAGAAATAGTTTTTCTTATTTTTCATGCAGAGATGTTTGGTTTTAAGTTTTAGACGTCTGGTTTCTGTTTCAGATGTCTGATCTAAGTCTTTAGACATCTGAATAGGTGTAGTTTCAAAATTAACTCTTTAATGATGTAATTAATGGTCCAATGGACTAATTAGCTATTTTAGCTTGTTTAATGAGAGTTTATGATCATTTTGATGAAATAGGAGTAGTCCCATGAGATACCTATACACATATGGAGTGTATTGATCACTCAGTTTTGCTCAGCTCATGATAAATACATTTTATATCAATGGTTTAATAAAATTGTTTAATAAAATTGTTATGAGTAGTTTGTGCTAGGGATGAAACAATAAGATGTTACACAGTACATGTAGACTGGTGTAGAGACCTGTATCTATAATATAGAGTGTACCCCGACGTAGTTAGTCCTAATACATGAGTCGACTAGGCAGCTAATCCCTAACCTGGATCGTTTAGGTTAATACTAACTAGGTTGTCTGAGGTTGCCACAAGATGAGGATTATAGTGGATAAGATTATATGTGCAAATTAAATAATAGCGGGATGGGGGATAAGTTATGATATTAATCACGACTTAAGATTGGTTGATTGGCCAGAGGATTCCTACGTGAGTACCTATATTTTTTATTTTGTATTAGTTATGTGTAACCACCTTACGCGGATAGATTAATCATTTCATATCCAAATAAGAGCATAATTAATATCTTTAAAAGTTGTTTTGTAATAACCAAGTTTAAGTAGGCCTTATGAGCTGGGACTCATTAAATTTTTGTGCACGAGCTTTTGGCCCAACTTGCTTTTGTTTTTAATCTGCAAGGGCCCAATTAACAAAATAATCAAAACTAGTTGTTTCCCTAGGTAGTTACCCACTCTTTGCACACACAAAAAATGAAGTTTTGTAGGTGTGAAGGGAAAAAAAACTTCGTGCAGTTTTCAAGTACCAACCATCTCACGTCCCTTTTAAAAAAATATATATCTATGTAACAAAAGAATCCCTAAACGTGAGGAAGCTCTAACCAACTATATCTCTTTATAAAAAACCCCTTTTTCCTCTTGGTTGTCATCCCATCTTTTCCTAACCGTGAAAAAAGAGAGAGAGAGCGGAGAAAAGGCAGTGACAAATGGTTGAAGAGAAGAAGAGAAGGATCCTTACCTAGAGTTTCGCTCCACATTAATTGGCAAGCATACCTTTCCTCAATTCTTTCCCCCATGCAAAAAATTTTTCCCCTTTGATCATGATAATTTTCTCTTTTCTTTGTTAAATCCTAGGCTTACGTTTTCCCTTGTTAGATTTATAATGATTGGATATTATATGATTTCATATTAGAACCATGCATAGGCTTTTTCATCATAGTTGACATTTACATCTTGAGTGCTAGAGTAAATTGAATAAGTTAGGCTTCTTATTTCCATGAATAGGCTTGAGCCAAGTCCCTGCATATACAACTTTATGTTTTTTTATACTAAATATATTCACATACTTTTGAAGTTGCTAGTTGCATGTTGGACCTTGTTGATTGTTTGTTTCCTATCCCGAAATTTTGTTTTAGTTAACAAGTGTTTGACAGGCTGTTGGGCATTTTTTTGTAGTTAACATAATTCCAAAATTAATGCACTAAAAGTTCGCTGTAAGTTTTTCTTTTGTGAGATTTTTTGTACAATTAAATTTTTAGAGAATTGATCTCTTAAGCTTTAAATTATTTTAAACCTAAAAGAATAATGAGATTTGTTTACCTTATAAGTAACTGTTTTCTTTAATTCCAATCAAGAGTGGTTTTAGCTAATTAAAATCAAATTGTTATTATTATTATTATTTCTCAAAGGTCTGGCTAAGCATGTCCTCTACTACTATAATACCTCCTATGTTTTGAAACTATGATATCAATTCAAAGTATTATATGTTAAATTTTAGTTTGATTTTTCTATGTTGGTATATAGGTTATCTACAACTTCATTGGTTGCACCAAAATATTTTGGTCACATTGGTTAGGGCGTGGTACTTTGGGTTTTAGGTCCTCTGTTCAAGCCTAGGGACTGCTGGGTTTTTTGGATTCAAATCTCATTTTTTTACTCGTTTTGGGTTTTTGTTCACAGAAACATCTTTAGCCTTTCAATCAAGCTTGTGTGACCTATTTTGACACTAACCAATCATTGTTATTTATTTATTTATTTATTAATTTTTCTTATTACTTCTTCCTTTATGCTATGATGAATGAATATAATGCCAAATCTACCTTTAATTAAGTTTAGCCAAATCCTCCTTTGATTGGGTTTGGTCAAATCTGCCTTTGACTAGGTCCCCTTTTTTTCTTTTCTCTTTTTCTTTTCCTCTTTCTATTGGGTTTGGGCCAAACCAAATTAAATCCTATCTCCCTATAAATAGGGCCGGCCCCCCCTCTTTTTTCTTTCTCTCACTTTTTTCTTTTGAATTTGGCCTCCTCCTCTCTAGGTTCATTAAAACCCCTCTAGGGTTTTCACCTTGGCGAACCCCTCCCCTTTTCTCAAGCTGGGTTTTTTTCGGTTCCTTAGCCTCACCTTCCCCAACTCAGCGGTATCCAAGTAGAGTCTCCTCTTTATTTTAATTCTAAGAGCGTGCTCAAATCCTTGTGCTAATTGGATTTCAAGCCCTTCAATCTCTCTTGATTCGGTTAAATTGGGTTCAGAGCTTTCTTCCAGGTAAATCCTTCACAACCCCTTGCATATTCGGTTTTTATTCCAGTGAATACTCTTGTGGGCATGTGTGCAAGGGTTTGGGGACCTGATTTCATGCCTCGAATTGGGGTTTTTTGAAAGAAATTGCATGAAATTTGAAGGATTTCGGGTCATGAAAGGAAGGCTGAAATTTGAGGGGTTTTTTTTTATGCAAGGATTGGACTGTAATTTGGGGGATTGGTATGCCAATGATTGATGGGGATCACTGAACTTTGTTTTGGCCAAAATTTGGGGGGGGGTTATATGCAAATTGTGGCCAAAATTCAGGGGGTTTCATGCAAAAAAAATAGCCCTACAACTTCGGGTTTGAGGGCCACTCGGGTGGCTGAAAATTCTCAGACTTGGAAGTGGCTTAGATGGCCGAAATTCCCACCTGGTCTTAGGGGTATTTTGGTCACTTTGTCGCCAAATTTGATTGGGAGAGGCTTTCGATCGGGGGTCAAACCCGCCATTGGCGCGTATGCCTCTTGTAGGTTCAATTAGAATTCGACCAAAAAATCCCATATGTTTTCTTAGGATCTTGGTTCAAAATTCATAATTTCCCTTTATATTTTGAATTTTGACCCGTATGATTCCTCTTTGCAGATCGAGATGTCATCGAGGAGATCACGCGCTCCAAGGAGCCAACCAGCTACCTCGTTACCCACAAGTGCGCCTTCATCACTTTCTGATGAGCTTTTTCCACTTCTCAATGCATCCAAAACTCGCATATAGCATACTGCATTCCCACTTTGTTCTCCCGTGAGGCAAGCCGGACGCACCATGATTTTTTTCGCCATTCAGTCGCAGCAAAGATAGGTTTTGCTTGGTCAACACCTATCTTAAGGGAACGATTCCATGCCATATTATATCACGTAGGACGGGGTATGTTGTTGCTTTATTTGTGCGATGGTCCTATGAGAGCATAACGTGGTTGGAATCGTCTCACCCGTTATAAGGTAGTGACTCTATCTCATAAATTTATGAGATGAGTTCGACGCCTTACATTGCCTTTTGAAATATTCTTCATGACTGAATCTAACGAATTTTAACTTTTCGTTTTCAGTTGAGTACCCTGCTGGAGCGTTCCCTTCTCATGCGATTGACGGACGCCGTGGCGAGCATTATGCCACTTTTGATATTTCCTCACTTGTTCCGGTTGCCCCTCGGTTCGCACCGGGTACACCTTGAGACCATTCGGTGTCTGAGAAGAGAGTCGTGTGCTTCACCTATTGATGGTCGACGACCGCCGTGAGGGATACTTCCGCCCACTCACCAAGAAGACAGATTACTTATTCGGAGATTCTGTTGAGGATCCGGACACAGCTTTTATTGAGAGCGAACGGTGGCTGCATAAAGATGAAGTCGGGCTTTTATATCTCCCGCCGATACTTCGCCATCGCTCGTTGGTTGAGTTGAGGAATCGGTGACGGGAGATGTCGTGGCTGTGAGCATGGCGATGTCCATTATGGGTATATTACCCACCGTGACTCGAGTTTGGATAGGTCGTTATTATCGGCCTCGCCCGGTGTATTGGGATTGGACACGCCGCCCCATGGCGATATATTCCGCACGCTCACACATTGAAGTCTCGACGGGGCGAAATGCAGCGCCTTCGGCCATAGGTTTTCTGGTGGCTCCATGATTATCACATTTTAATTACATTTTTATACCCTTATTACCTATGTTATATGAATAACGATATTACTAATAATCATTTTTATCTTATTTTGCAGGTTAATAAAGAAATAATGAATAAAAGCCCAAATGACTCAAATTCTCTGAATTTCTACCAATATTTGAAGCCCAAATCTGAAGACAAACCAAGGCCCAAGATACCAATTTGATCCAAGAGAAATTCGTGAAGAAAAATCAAGAAAAGACAAATTCGGTTGGGAACCAATCGGTTGACCAACCGGTTGGCCAACCGGTTGGCTAACCGATCGGCCAACCGATCGGTTTCCAACAGATTCCGAATTAATGGTGGATTTCTCTCCCTTTTTGGCTAGGTTTGATCCAATGGTTCACATCAACTCCGTTGGGCTATAAATAGGGGTGAAGGCTGAGTGTTTTGAGTGTGAAATATTTTGTAAAAACTCCATTTGGAGAGGAGGGTTACTCTTAATTGAGGAGACCTTCCAAAATTGTAACTTTTGTTACACAATAAATGAAATTTTTCACACCTTCAATTTCTCTTCTTCTAATCCAAGGACCAAAAGGAGGATTAGATTAAGATCGAGTTGTTGGTTTCTATTTTATTTCTTTTTCATTTTCTTTCTTGTTCATTTATTGCTTTGTAGCTTAGATTTACTTTCATGCAATTTAATTTCATGCAATTTACTTTCATGCAATTTACTTAATTCTTGTATTTACTTTCTAGAATAGATTTTCCTTTTCTTTAATTCACCTTGAGGCTAGAACCCTCTAGGAATTACCCTTTTCTAAGTGTGGAGCCAATATTTGTGGGATCCCTAGAGATTGTTTGAAACTAGCTAACAAATCCAACTCATTCTCATGAGATTGAGATAAGCTAAGTGGATCTACTCTAGATTCCTCATATCTTTAATTAATCCTCCATACTTTACCTTCTTTATTTTCCACTTATCCTTGTTTTCCATTTGTTGCTATTTTCCTTTATTCTTGATTTTGATTTTCCTTTACTCTCTCCTATCTCTCTCAATCTTGCTTTCTTTTATTTTGCACTTATTTTCTCTCAATCTCATTTTCCCTCCATGTGCATATAATCTCAAACCTAGTTTTGTTATTATGTGCATATAACCACCACCACATTCCCAACTTTATTTTCTCCTCCTTGCACATAATCCACATCCACTCTCTCTAACCTCTCCACATCCACTTTCACAATTTTCTCACTTTCATTTTATTTGTACATAAACTCCTAATTGTCACGCATAATTTGAGAACCAAAACTTGAGCAAAACTCCCCTACTTTCCGTTCCTCGTGGGATCGATAATCTTTATACTATAACTTGATAAGGGTTGTATACTTGCAACTAAGGTAACCACTCAAAATTACCCATCAAGTTTTTGGCCGTTCTTGGGACGGTGCATAAGTAGGATTTTCATTAAGTTTGGTTTTTATTTTGTGTGTTTTCTTTGTGTAGGAACTTGGAGCTTGAAGATCAAGAGTTGAAGATTCAAGATTGAGGAATTGCCTCCAACGAGGCTTTGCATTGCTTTTGCGTGGGTAACTTCTCCATCTAGTATTTTCAATTCCACCCTTTAGATAGTTCATATACATTAGAGACAATTAGGATAAAAAAATAAAAATAAAAAAAATAAAAGGATTTTTTTCCTTGTCGACCCTAATAAACTTCATTTTTTTATTGTCGACCATAATAAAAAATAAAAAGATTTTTGTTTTTTTTGCATCCTTTTAGTTGCTTTTAATTTCTAGGGTTGCATTTCATATAATAGTAGGAATTCACCAAAGTGATTTGAGCATCTTGATTTGGCACACACTTGAAAATATTTTAAGGGCAAAACCCACTAATCAAGATAAGGTGAGGGATTTCATCACCCTTTCCTTAGCCCAAAATCACTAATTCCTCACTACACTTACCCAAGCCTCTTAAAATTTGATTAGGCGTTGGCCCCTAAGGATTCGAGCTCATTAAGGAACAAGAAATCCTTAAGTGGACCGGTCCAAGTTTATTTGGATTAATTGGTGTCTAAGGCAAGGTTTAGGGGTTAGTAAAGCTCAGAAAGGAAAGAGGTACTTAATTGATCTTTGATCTCCCTCTAGTACTATCCCACTGCTAATTACCCAAGTAAACTTTGATCTTTTCATTAAGGGAATTCTTGGTTAGGAGTGGTCTAAGTCAAGTTTAGGCTTAACCCTAGAGTTAGGGTGATTGAAAAGTGATTGCTTTGATTTATTTTTAGTTAGTTTTTCTCATCTTCTTAACTTTTTCTCTTATCCTTTTTCAAAAAAAAAAAATTTCTTGATTTTTGTATGCAAACTTGGGTTAGGGATAATACTAATCGCTTAATTCGCTTTTGATTCATCTCTTGAACCAAACGAAATGGCTAATACCAACCCACCCGTTCTTCAAGATGTTTGTTACCCCACTAGAAATGCAATCCCTCTTGCATAAAACTCCCGAGGTAAATGGAACCAATTTTGAACTTGACCGCATTTCATAAACATGCTTCCCAAATTCTTAGGAGTCGAAACCGAAGACGATACATCTTTATCTCCTAATTTGAAGAAGTTTGCCTCATGATCAAGATGAGGGACTTAACCGAAGATGCGATCAAACTCCGATTTAGTCCATTTGCCCTTAAGGACAAAGCCAAAAATGGCAGTATTGCCCACGATTCCATCTCAACTTGGGGTGAATTTTTGACAGCTTTTCAAAAAATTCTTTCCTATCCATAAAACAATCAAGCTTAGAAACAAAGATTCAAAATTTTAAAATTGTCCCGGAGAACCTTTTGGAAGTATTTTGACAAATTCAAAGATCTTCTTATCCAATGTCCTCACCATGGTCTTGAAAAATGGCGATTATGCCAAATCATTTATGAAGGATTGGATTATTCTTCAAAACTTCCTTAGAGTCAATGTGTCAAGGGATTTCATGAAGAAAAATGCCATGAAGCTTGGGACTTTTAGAGAGTTTATCCGAGAAAACCATGCAGGGAACATTGTGATGACCGTGTTTCATCGGCTTTCCCAACCCAAAACCGCTGGTCTGCCTTCTTAGAAACAAACATAGCCTCTCAAGCAAAGATGGCTACAATCATGCGAGGTTAGAAGCTTTAGAAGTCAAAGAACGAGCTCCACCAAATCAACCAAGTTTCGGCCAGTTGTCATAACTGCTCGCTTCATCTCATGTTTCGTAGGAATGTCCTCTTTAGGATCCTGGCCACCACTAGGTCGATAAACGCTGCATTCCACATCCGAATGATCCATTTTCTCCAACCTACAATCCAGTTGGAGAAATCATCCAAATTTTGCATGGAACCAAAACTACTCGAAATCAAAATTTCACTCCTCTTCAACCCAACAATTCTCTAGGGCAATACGCCTTTCAATTATCAACAACCGAATCTATCATTTCAAAATCAGCCTCCTCATCACCAACTGCAAATCACACTCCTCAAATTGTGATCATGATAAACGTCTTAATGTTCTGAAAAGGGTCTAGATACTTTGATTAAAACCTCTACACGTGACTAACGAACTTATTGACTCAAACATCAAACACGCTGAATTCCTTCATGCAATCAACCGCAAATCCTCACTCCAACACTCAAGCCATAGCTAGGTTAGAAACCCAACTTGGTCAACTAGCTAATGCCATGAGTGAGAGAGAGAAAGGAACTTTTCCGAGTCAACCCGTGCTCCAACCCGAAGTAAACTTTGATCTTTTCATTAAGGGAATTCTTGGTTAGGAGCTGGTCTAAGTCAAGTTTAGGCTTAACCTAGAGTTAGGGTGATTGAAAAGTGATTGCTTTGATTTATTTTTAGTTAGTTTTTCTCATCTTCTTAACTTTTTCTCTTATCCTTTTTCAAAAAAAAATTTCTTGATTTTGGTGTATGCAAACTTGGGTTAGGGATAATACTAATCGTTTAATTCGTTTTGATTCATCTCTTGAACCAAGCGAAATGGCTAATACCAACCACCTGTTCTTCAAGATGTTTGTTACCCCACTAGAAATGCAATCCCTCTTGCATAAAACTCCCGAGGTAAATGGAACCAATTTTGAACCGACCATTTCATAAACATGCTTCCCAAATTCTTAGGAGTCGAAACCAGAAGGCGATACATCTTTATCTCCGAATTTGAAGAAGTTTGCCTCATGATCAAGATGAGGGACTTAACAGAAGATGCGATCAAACTCAGATTTAGTCCATTTGCCCTTAAGGACAAAGCCAAAAATGGGTATAGCTTGCCCAGATTCCATCTCAACTTGGGGTGAATTTTTGTGGTTTTACGAAAAATTCTTTCCTATCCATAAAACAATCAAGCTTAGAAACGACATTCAAAATTTTAAAATTGTCCCGGAGAACCTTTTGGAAGTATTTTGACAAATTCAAAGATCTTCTTATCCATGTCCTCACCATGGTCTTGAAAAATGGCGATTATGCCAAATCATTTATGAAGGATTGGATTATTCTTCAAAACTTCCTTAGAGTCAATGTGTCAAGGGATTTCATGAAGAAAAGGATGAAGCTTGGGACTTTTAGAGTTTATCCGAGAAAACCATGCGGTGGGAACATTGTGATGACCGTGTTTCATCGTTTCCCGCCAAAACCGATTGGTCTGTCCTAGAAACAAACATAGCCTCTGAAGCAAAGATGGCGACAATCATCGTGGGTTAGAAGCTTTAGAAGTCAAAGAACGAGCTCCAGCTCAAATCAACCAAGTTTCTGCCTCAGGTTGTCATAACTGCCTATCTCCATCTCATGTTTGAGAGGAATGTCCTCTTTTAGGATCCGGTCAGCCACTAGGTCAGATAAACGCTGCATTCCAGCGTCCGGTGAATGATCCATTTTCTCCAACCTACAATCCAGGTTGGAGAAATCATTCAAATTTTGCATGGAACCAGGGAAACTACTCCGGAAATCAAAATTTCACTCCCTCTTCAACCCAACAATTCTCTAGGGGCAATCTGGTTCCTTTCAATTATCAACAACCGAATCTATCATTTCAAAATCAGTCTCCTCATCACCAATCACACAAATCACTCCTCAAATTGCGGATCATGATAACGTCTTAATGCGGAAAGGGTCTAGATACTTTGATTAAAACCTCTACGGACCACGAACTTATTGACTCAAACATCAAACACTGAATTCCTTCATGCAATCAGCGGCAAATCCTCACCTCCAACACTCAAGCATAGCTAGGTTAGAAACCCAACTTGGTCAACTAGCTAATGCCATGAGTGAGAGAGAAAGGAACTTTTCGAGTCAACCCGTGCCCAACCCGAGAGGACGGGATCAAGTTCAACCTACCAGGCTGAAGTGAATGCAATCCATTCACTACGGTCGTGAGCAGTCGATAATCGGGTTAGAATGCTCTAAGTGAAACCCCGAACGAACAAATTCTCTCTCTTACGAAAATCACACCCTTCGATGACCCGGAACACGAACCGAACGAGTCTAATCAATTTAAACCGGTTGCTCCTTACCCGAGACTGAGCCTAGGAAGCACTCCTCTGGGGAGAAAATTCTAGAGACTTTCAAGCGAGTTAAGGTCAACATTCCTCTTTAGATGTCATTGAACAAATTCCTTCTTATGCCAAATTTTAAAGGAATTATGTACCAAAAGAGGCAAATAAATGTTCCAAAGTCTTTCTAGCCAATATCGGTGAAGTCCTCTCAATGCGTACCATTGAAACATAAGGATCGAGTTGTCCTACCATTCCATGTATCATTGGTAATACTCGATCGATAAGGCTTTTGACAGGGGCAGGTGTCAACTTGCTTCAGTATTCAATCTACCAACAACTAGGTGTCGGGGAACTCAAGCCAACTAGATGCACAGTTAGGCGATAGATGCATTAAGGTCCCTATGGGTGAAATATGAGATGTCTTGATAAAGGTTGGAAACTTGAGCTTTCGGAGTTGAAGCTGGCTGAAGTCGAGGAACACACTGCGAAGACGCTGAATGCGAATGAAGAGTCCCTCAAGGCTGAATTACAAGAGGAACTCCACCAAGCTTACAACAATGAGTTGTCCCAGCTAGAACAACAAATCTTGTGTCATAAACTTAATGTTTGAATAGCTGTAATTCGAAAGACTCGACTCTTCATTAGTTGAATAAACCTCTATCTTCCTTTTATCGCTGTTCATTGTGATTTCTCATTTCATTTGAAGTAATTAACCACCATACTTGTAGGATTTTTGGCAAACCCCCAGCCATCAACGGATTTTATAAGCCTTTACCGACTACCGTTTGAATCGGGCTAGCGTGCGGATTATCTATCCCGTTCCACACGTGACGTTGTACTAAAAGAATGACACTCTTTTAGGCTTAATGCTATGATGTTGAATACATAGACTTTATCATCTTTTACGGGCAAGAGACTAGCGTGGCGTGTTGGCAGCAGCTTTAGGGTTATTAGCCAACCGACTCTCAGCGGTTTGATTAACCTTTACCGATTACCGTTTGAATCGGGCTAGCGTGTAGATTATCCAACCCGTTCCGCACGTGACGTTGTGCTAAAAGAATGAAACTCTTTTAGACTTAATGCTATGATGTTGAATACATAGGCTTCGTCCTTTTTACGGGAATAGACCACCCGGCTGCATGTGTTACATGCAGACTTATCCCTACTTAGGCTTTGGGATAAAATTCCCCAGACTCGGATTCTGGTGTCTTCTTCAATCGGAGAAAAGACTAAACCGACAACGCGTGGTAGGCGTTGGCTTATCCCTTCTTAGGCTTCGGGATAAAATGCCCCAATATGAACTTGGTGTCTTTTTCAATCGGATAAAAGACTAAAACTGAAATGAACGATTGAATTGATGTAGGAAAGGAAGAATTTTATATTCTGTTTCCCCACGCTGGAGAGGAAAGATTTTATATCCTGCCCCCAAGTCTTCTTTTAGGGTAAAGACGAACCCAAAACAAGAGAGGAAGGATTTTATATCCTATCTCTTGCCCCTGGAGAGGAAAAATTTTATATTCTATCTCTAGGAAAAAGAAAACTAAAAGTGGGATCTCCACTTCGAGAATCTCAAGGGGTGAAACTAAGAGTGGGATTTCCACTCCGAGAATCGAAAAGAGATTCAGATAACTTTCACTTTTATAGGATTCGTTATCTGATTGAGATGATAATGAATTTTGAGGTTTTCTCGTTTATCGAGATGAGAATTCCAAGTTCGGCCCAAACCATGGGAAGGCGTGACCGAAGAGGAGAAGTTGGAGTCCTTCTGTTTATCAGAAGGGGATCTCAATTTTGAAAGTGGGCCTCTTGTTCATTGAAAGGAATCAAGAGGGAATTCTGCTGGTGGATTGGACCAGAAAGATTTTTATTTAGTAGACTCACCGCCAATGAGTTTGATCGGTGAGGGAATTTATGGTGGAGGATAGATTTAGGGTTATCCTCAAGGATAATGGGGAATTATTTCCTGAGGAACTTCCCTTCAAGATGGGTTATCCCGAATGTACTAAGGGTAGTACTTTTTCAAGAACTTTCCATTTATCGGCATTAATTGCCTGTCGCCATTTTGATCGATTAGGCGATATGCACCATTTGAATAGACTGTCTCTATCACAAACGGTTCTTCCCATTTGGGTTCCAACTTACCCTTCTTCTTGGAAGTGAGAATTATCGGTTGTCGAGCAGCGAGGACCAGGTCTCCTTCTTTGAAGCTTCTCTGTCGGACTCTCTTGTTGAAAGCTCTCGACATTCTAGCCTGGTAAAACTCAATGTGCTGTTGAGCTTCTAGGCATTTTTCATCCAACATCTGGAGTTCTTCAAGACGTTTCTGATATTGTTCCTCCGTCGTCATCTCGGTTCGAGGCGTCTGATGTGGGATTTGAATTTCGCGGAATTGACTTCACATCCATACACGGAGAATAGGGTGTAGCTCGGTTGGCGTGCGTACCATGATGCGATATGCCCAAAGTGCTTCTCCAAGTTTATCGTCCCAATCACGTTTGTTGGTCTTCACGAGTTTCGATAAAATCTTAATGATCATCTTGTTGAAAGCCTCTGCTAATCCGTTTGCAGCGGGATTATAAACCGTTGACGTGACGTCTTGGATTTTAAACCTCGCCAAAACGGCGGCGTTGGCGATGAATTGAGGACCGTTATCATGTATGATCCGCCTTGGCACGCCGTGTCGATAGATGACATGATGCTTGATGAACCTGATGACATTGTTCGTCTTTACTTCTTTAAGTGGAATTGCTTCAGCCCACTTAGAGAAGTAGTCGGTAATCACAAGAATGAACCGATCACCTTTAACTGACGGGGGAAAAATAGGACCCACAATGTCCATACCCCATGTCTCAAACGGCCAAGATGTAGCCGAAGGATGCAAATGCTCCGGGGGTTGATGCAGGTAATTCGCGTGTATTTGACACGCGTGGCACTTTCAAGCGTACTCGATTGCATCGTTAACCATCGTCGGTTAGAAGTATCTCATTCTTCTGATGCGCTCATAAAGCTTGGGACCAGGTTGGTGTGCGTCGCACTCTCCAGCGTGAGTTTCCCTAAGGACTTCCTCCGCCTCTTTGTTTGAAAGGCACCGGGAGCGGTATGCGTTGCCAGCGGCGGTACAACGTCAGTCTCGAGAGTTATAAAGAATCTTGGCACTCTTCGTCAGATCAATTCCCTCTCTTTTACATCTTCGGGAAGTATACCTTACAAAACGTAGTCAATTATGGGGAAACGCCAATCTTGGGGCTCCAGTCCCACTTGGATTGAGTGCACCTCTTTGATGACCACCCCTTTGTCGTCGTCCTCTTCGTTGTATAATGTCACGAAGAGTTGGTGAGTTCTCCGCGATGACTAACTATTAGTCTCGAGGAGGTTGTGCAGCGACAGCTGCTAATCTTTGCTAATCGTCGGCGTCTGCGTTAAGGCATAGAATATATTCGATGAAGAATTCTTCAAACAAGTCCGCCATCTTAACGGCCGCCTGGCGATACGGGACTAAGTCTAGATTCCTGACTTCGTAATCCCCACGAATGATGGGAAATAAATGGTTACCTCCTTAGTTGCAAGTATACAACCCTTATCAAGTTATAGTATAAAGATTATCGATCGAGGCAGGAAAGTAGGAAGTTTTGCTCAAGTTTTGGTTCTCAAATTATCTTGACAATTAGGAGTTTATTCAAATAAAATAAAAGTGAGAAATGGTGAAAGTGGATATGGAGATAAGAGAGTGGATGTGGATTATGTGCAAAGGAGGAGAAAATAAAGTTGAAAATGTGGTTTTGGTTATATGCACATAATAACAAAACTAGGTTTGAGATTATATGCACATGGAGGAAAATGAGATTGAGAGAGAAGTAAAATCAATGAAATCAAAATAAAGGAAAATAACAAACAAATGAAAACAAGGATAAGAGGAAAATAAAGAAGGTAAAGTATGGAGGATTAATTAAAGATATGAGGAATCTAGAGTAGATCCACTTAGCTTATCTCAATCTCATGAAAATGAGTTGGATTTGTTAGCTAGTTTCAAACAATCTCTAGGGATCCACAGATATTAGCTCCACACTTAGAAAGGGTAATTCCTAGAGGTTCTAGCCTCAAGGTGAATTAAAAGGAAAATCTATTCTAGAAAGTAAATACAAAATTAAATACATTGCATGAAAGTAAATTGCATGGAATTAAATTGCATGAAAGTAAATTGCAAGAAAGTAAATTGCATGAAAGTAAATCTATTCTACAACCAAGAAAATAAAAAGAAGAAAATGAAAAGAAATAAAATAGAAACCAACAACTCGATCTTAATCTAATCCTCCTTTTGGTCCTTGGATTAGAAGAAGAAAGAAATTGAAAAGGTGAAACATTTCATTTATTGTGTAACAAAGTTACAATTTTGGAAGGTCTTCTCAATGAAGAGTGACCCTCCTCTCCAAATGGAGTTTTACAAAATATTTCACACTCAAAACACTCAGACCTTCACCTATTTATAGCCCATGAGTTGATGTGAACCATTGGATCAAACCTAGCCAAAAGGAAGAAATTCACCATTAATCTGGAATCTGTTTGGGAACCGTCGGTTGGCCGTCGGTTAGCAACCAGTTATGTAGGTTGGTCAATCGATTGGTTCCCAACCGAATTTGTCTTTTCTTGATTTTTCTTCACGAATTTCTCTTGGATCAATTTGGTATCTTGGGCCTTGGTTTGTCTTGATTTGGGCTTCAAATATTGGTAGAAATTGAGAATTTGAGTCATTTGGGCTTTTATTCATTATTTCTTTATTAGCACAAAATAAGATAAAAATGATTATTAGTAATATCGTTATTCATATAACATAGGTAATAAGGGCATAAAATATAATTAAAATGTGATAATCAAATACCCCACACCTAAACTTTTGCTAGTCCTCTAGCAAAGAAAATAAAAAACCTAACTCACTTCGCGAGGAATGGCGGTTGTATTTAGCACATACAACAAGCCTTTAAACCCTAGGTTACCCTAGTGGGCGAGTTGTAGTCTCGTGAGGGTTTGCGATGAATATACCCACAAAATTCAGTCAACTTGCCAATTTAAAGAAGTTAATAAAATAATTAATTCATTTGATATCTTCAAACATTCCAATTGAAGTTGGTTAATACTCAAGAAAACGTTTTATCATAACTCCAATGTAATTTTCTTAAGAAAATCCTTTCATTATAGTTATACAAAACCAAGTTTAACTCAAAAATTTAATTTGAAAGTTTTGAAAAGAACATGCTAACTCTTTGTTTTAAACAAACTTCAAGTCTTTAAATCCATTTAATTTTTCAAGAACATATACAAATATAACTATATATAAAAACATGATTAGTATGAATTTTTTTTTTAAACTCTTTATTCCTTGGTGGTTTTGTTCTTTTTAATCGGACTTTCTAAGTGACCATTTAGCGAGTTTTGGGCCAATGAATCCCAACCCAATTGGGCTTAGGTCATTAAGCATAGAAATACTCCTCGGGCTTAATTACTCGATCAACTTAGGCTTAGTAAAATAGAACCACCAATGATTTTAATAGAAATTTTTCTTCTATTAAGTTAGTATATATATGTGTATATGTATATATATGAACAATATTTGGATCAAGACAACTTGAAAAATTATTTTCAACTCTAAGTTAGGCATGCCAAAATTTCATTACTTTAATTAAAATCTAAGTTAAAACTTAAGTAAAGTATACTACTTTGAAAATCATTTCTTGAGAAATTTATTTGGAGTTATCATAAAAGGTAAACTTGAGTATAGAACTAACTAAGGATTAGAAGACTTAAATTCTATCAAATAGATCAATTATTAATCAACTCTATTAAGTTGGCAAGTGATTTTTAATGATGAAAGAGATAAAAAAAAATGGTAAGAAAAAAAAAAACTAAGATAAAGATAAAATGACTAATTCCCACCCCTTTAAATTTTGCATTGTCCTCAATGCAAATTCTAATATGCACAAAGTAAAAGCAGATAAAATTGAAGCACTTACATTTGTTAGGTCGACTTGAACAATGATAAAAGTCTGTAATTACCTTTGGTATGAGAAGGTGGAGTCAAAATTTATTCTCTCCTTTTTCTTTTTTTTTTTTTTTTGAAAAAGAACAAGAAACTCTCACATGAGAGAAGAATAAATTCTTTTATTATTATTGTGGGACAAAAAATAAAAATGTAGAATAAAAGATAAAACATGAGCTCATATTCTACATTAAATCCTACCTTATTGCTGAAAATTCTACCCGAAATTTAAAGAATTTCAAGATGATATAATCAATGATGTTCTCAAATTAAAAATTCCAAGGTTTGCAATGTGTTTTGCAGCAAATTAAGGTAGGTCTTATTAGTGTTATGCATTTTGAACTTAGATTTTTGATTAATAAAATTTGACATTTTGGTTGCTCTTTCAAATCTAAGCTCATCGAAATTCTTGAATGTTGCATTCAAAGGCATGTATTCAGTTTCCTCATTTTGAAAATCAAATCTGAATTTTTAAGATTTCGGTTCCTCATGAAAGATTTCCTCAAAACTAATGTCGATTCATTCTCTATACATTAAACTTTCTTGGATGTAATTGATTTGAAAGGCGATTATCAATATTATTTCTGGATTGAAAATATTAAGTTCAGCGATCGATTCCCAAAAACTGACTTCATGTGACCAGTTCTCTGATTGATGAGAGCATTAGAAGTGGCTAAACGGTCTTCCTAAGATCACGGGTATCGTCCTTTGGGATTGGGCGGGTTGCGTTTCGGGACTCTGAAATCAACGGAAAATAAAGTCTCCAACCTTTATCAATACATCACATTATTTCACCCATAGGGACCTTATGAGATCTATCATTAAGCGAAGTGTGCATCTAGTTGGCTTGAGTTCCCAGACACCTAGTTGTTGGTAGATTGAATATGGAAGCAAGTTGACGGCCCTAAGTCTAAAGCCTTATCAATGAGTATTACCAATGATACATGAGATGGTAGGACAACACGGATCCTTATGTTTCAATGGTACAGGACTGAGAGGACTTCATTGATATTGGTGAAAGACTTTCTTTGGAACATTCATTTGCCTCTTTTGGTACATAATTCCTTTAAAAATTTGGCATAAGAAGGAATTTGTTCAATGACATCTAAAGAGGAATGTTGACCTTAACACCTTGAAAGTCTCTAGAATTTTCTCCTCACGAGAGGAGTGCTTCCTAGGCACGAGTCTATCAGGGTAGGAGCAAGCGGTTTAAATTGATTAGACTCAGGTTGCGGTTCGGGTTAGGAGTCATCGGAAGGCGTGATTTACAGTAGAGATATCGGAAGGAGAGAATTTGTTACGGTTCAAGGGTTTCACTTGGAGGCATTCTAACGATTATCGACTGTCTACGGCCGTAGTGAATGGATTGCATTCACTTGACAGTAGGTTGAACTTGATCCGTGTCCCGGGTTGGGCCGGGTTGACTCGGAAAAGTTCCTTTCTCTCTCTCACTCATGGCATTAGCTAGTTGACCAAGTTGGGTTTCTAACCTAGCTATGGCTTGAGTGTTGGAAGTGAGTTTGCGGTTGATTGCATGAAGGAATTCAAGCGTGTTTGATGTTTGAGTCAATAAGTTAGGTAGTGCGTGTAGAGGTTTTAATCAAAGTTTCTAGACCCTTTTCCAGAACATTAAGGCGTTTATCATGATCCACAATTTGAGGAGTGTGATTTGCAGATTGGTGATGAGGAGACTGATTTTGAAATGGCAGGTTTGGTTGTTGAAAATTGAGAGGCTATGTGCCCTAGAAATTGTTGGGTTGAAGAGGGAGTGAAATTTTGATTTAGGAGTAGTTTCCACTGGTTCCATGCAAAATTGGATGATTTCTCCAACTTGGATTGTAGGTTGGAGAAAATGAATCATTCCGGTTGTCGGCGTTTATCGACCTAGTGGTACCGGATCCTAAAGAGGACATTCCTCGAAACATGAGATGGAGACGAGCAGTTATGACAACTGTGAAGCGTGGTTGATTTGAGTAGGCTCGTTCTTTGACTTCTAAAGCTTCTAACCTACGCATGATTGTAGCCATCTTTGCTTAGAGGCTATGTTTGTTTCTAGAGACGACCATTTGGTTTTGGGTTGGAAGCCCGATGAAACGGTCATCACAATGTTCCCCTTGCATGGTTTTCTCGGATAAACTCTCTAAAAGTCCCAAGCTTCATCGGCATTTTCTTCATGAAATCCCCTTGACACATTGACTCTAAGGAAGTTTTGAAGAATAATCAATCCTTCATAAATGATTTGGCATAATCGCCACTTTTCAAGACCATGGTGAGGACATTGGATAAGAAGATCTTTGAATTTGTCAAAATACTTCCAAAAGGTTCTCAGGGACAATTTTAAAATTTTGAATCTTGTTTCTAAGCTTGCCGTTTTGTGGATAGGAAAGAATTTTTTGAGAAAAACTTTTACAAATTCACCCCAAGTTGAGATGGAATCGTGGGCAAGCTATCTGACCATTTTTGGCTTTGTCCTTAAGGGCAAATGGAATAAATCGGAGTTTGATCGCATCTTGATTAAGTCCCTCATCTTAATCATGAGGCAAACTTCTTCAAATTGGAGATAAAGATGTATCGTCTTGGTTTGACTCTAAAATTTGGGAAGCATGTTTATGAAATGCGGTCGAAGTTCAAAATTGGTTCCATTTACCGGGAGTTTTATGCAAGAGGGATTGCATTTCTAGTGGGGTAACAAACATCTTGAAGAACGGGTGGGTTGGTATTAGTCATTTCGTTTGGTTCAAGAGATGAATCAAAGCGAATTAAGCGATTAGTATTATCCCTAACCCAAGTTTGCATACACCAAAATCAAAAATTTTTTTTTATTTGAAAAAGGATAAGAGAAAAAGTTAAGAAGATGATGAGAGAAAAAAATAAGGAAAAAATAAATCAAGGCAATCACTTTCCAATCACCTAACTCTAGGGTTAAGCCTAAACTTGACTTAGACCAGCTCTAACCAAAATTCCCTTAGTGAAAAGATCAAAGTTTACTTGGGTAATTAGCGGTGGGATAGTACTAGAGGGAGATCAAAGATCAATTAAGTACCTCTTTCCTTCGGATATACATAACCTAAACCTTGCCTTAGACACCAATTAATCCAAATAAACTTGGACCGGTTCACTTAAGAAATTATTGTTCCTTAATGAGCTCGAATCCTTAGGGGCCAGCGTCTAATCAATTGAAAGTGGGCCTCTTGTTCATTGAAAGGAATCAAGAGAATTCTGGCAGTGGATTGGACGGAAAGATTTTTATTTAGTAGACTCACCTTGATGAGTTTGATCGGTGAGGGAATTTAGTGGAGGATAGATTTAGGGTTATCCTCAAGGATAATGGGAATTATTTCACGAGGAACTTCCCTTCAAGATGGGTTATCGAATGTACTAAGGGTAGTACTTTTTCAAGAACTTTCCATTTATCGGCATTAATTGCCTGTCGCCATTTTGATCGATTAGGCGATATGCACCATTTGAATAGACTGTCTCTATCACAAACGGTTCTTCCCATTTGGGTTCCAACTTACCCTTCTTCTTGGAAGTGAGAATTATCGGTTGTCGAGCAGCGAGGACCAGGTCTCCTTCTTTGAAGCTTCTCTGTCGGACTCTCTTGTTGAAAGCTCTCGACATTCTAGCCTGGTAAAACTCAATGTGCTGTTGAGCTTCTAGGCATTTTTCATCCAACATCTGGAGTTCTTCAAGACGTTTCTGATATTGTTCCTCCGTCGTCATCTCGGTTCGAGGCGTCTGATGTGGGATTTGAATTTCGCGGAATTGACTTCACATCCATACACGGAGAATAGGGTGTAGCTCCGGTTGGCGTGCGTACCATGATGCGATATGCCCAAAGTGCTTCTCCAAGTTTATCGTCCCAATCACGTTTGTTGGTCTTCACGAGTTTCGATAAAATCTTAATGATCATCTTGTTGAAAGCCTCTGCTAATCCGTTTGCAGCGGGATTATAAACCGTTGACGTGACGTCTTGGATTTTAAACCTCTCGCAAAACCTGACGAAGGCGTTGCTGATGAATTGAGGACCGTTATCATGTATGATCCGCCTTGGCACGCCGTGTCGATAGATGACATGATGCTTGATGAACCTGATGACATTGTTCGTCTTTACTTCTTTAAGTGGAATTGCTTCAGCCCACTTAGAGAAGTAGTCGGTAATCACAAGAATGAACCGATCACCTTTAACTGACGGGGGAAAAATAGGACCCACAATGTCCATACCCCATGTCTCAAACGGCCAAGATGTAGCCGAAGGATGCAAATGCTCCGGGGGTTGATGCAGGTAATTCGCGTGTATTTGACACGCGTGGCACTTTCAAGCGTACTCGATTGCATCGTTAACCATCGTCGGTTAGAAGTATCTCATTCTTCTGATGCGCTCATAAAGCTTGGGACCAGGTTGGTGTGCGTCGCACTCTCCAGCGTGAGTTTCCCTAAGGACTTCCTCCGCCTCTTTGTTTGAAAGGCACCGGGAGCGGTATGCGTTGCCAGCGGCGGTACAACGTCAGTCTCGAGAGTTATAAAGAATCTTGGCACTCTTCGTCAGATCAATTCCCTCTCTTTTACATCTTCGGGAAGTATACCTTACAAAACGTAGTCAATTATGGGGAAACGCCAATCTTGGGGCTCCAGTCCCACTTGGATTGAGTGCACCTCTTTGATGACCACCCCTTTGTCGTCGTCCTCTTCGTTGTATAATGTCACGAAGAGTTGGTGAGTTCTCCGCGATGACTAACTATTAGTCTCGAGGAGGTTGTGCAGCGACAGCTGCTAATCTTTGCTAATCGTCGGCGTCTGCGTTAAGGCATAGAATATATTCGATGAAGAATTCTTCAAACAAGTCCGCCATCTTAACGGCCGCCTGGCGATACGGGACTAAGTCTAGATTCCTGACTTCGTAATCCCCACGAATGATGGGAAATAAATGGTTACCTCCTTAGTTGCAAGTATACAACCCTTATCAAGTTATAGTATAAAGATTATCGATCGAGGCAGGAAAGTAGGAAGTTTTGCTCAAGTTTTGGTTCTCAAATTATCTTGACAATTAGGAGTTTATTCAAATAAAATAAAAGTGAGAAATGGTGAAAGTGGATATGGAGATAAGAGAGTGGATGTGGATTATGTGCAAAGGAGGAGAAAATAAAGTTGAAAATGTGGTTTTGGTTATATGCACATAATAACAAAACTAGGTTTGAGATTATATGCACATGGAGGAAAATGAGATTGAGAGAGAAGTAAAATCAATGAAATCAAAATAAAGGAAAATAACAAACAAATGAAAAACAAGGATAAGAGGAAAATAAAGAAGGTAAAGTATGGAGGATTAATTAAAGATATGAGGAATCTAGAGTAGATCCACTTAGCTTATCTCAATCTCATGAAAATGAGTTGGATTTGTTAGCTAGTTTCAAACAATCTCTAGGGATCCACAGATATTAGCTCCACACTTAGAAAAGGGTAATTCCTAGAGGTTCTAGCCTCAAGGTGAATTAAAAGGAAAATCTATTCTAGAAAGTAAATACAAAATTAAATACATTGCATGAAAGTAAATTGCATGGAATTAAATTGCATGAAAGTAAATTGCAAGAAAGTAAATTGCATGAAAGTAAATCTATTCTACAACCAAGAAAATAAAAAGAAGAAAATGAAAAGAAATAAAATAGAAACCAACAACTCGATCTTAATCTAATCCTCCTTTTGGTCCTTGGATTAGAAGAAGAAAGAAATTGAAAAGGTGAAACATTTCATTTATTGTGTAACAAAGTTACAATTTTGGAAGGTCTTCTCAATGAAGAGTGACCCTCCTCTCCAAATGGAGTTTTACAAAATATTTCACACTCAAAACACTCAGACCTTCACCTATTTATAGCCCATGAGTTGATGTGAACCATTGGATCAAACCTAGCCAAAAGGAAGAAATTCACCATTAATCTGGAATCTGTTTGGGAACCGTCGGTTGGCCGTCGGTTAGCAACCAGTTATGTAGGTTGGTCAATCGATTGGTTCCCAACCGAATTTGTCTTTTCTTGATTTTTCTTCACGAATTTCTCTTGGATCAATTTGGTATCTTGGGCCTTGGTTTGTCTTGATTTGGGCTTCAAATATTGGTAGAAATTGAGAATTTGAGTCATTTGGGCTTTTATTCATTATTTCTTTATTAGCACAAAATAAGATAAAAATGATTATTAGTAATATCGTTATTCATATAACATAGGTAATAAGGGCATAAAATATAATTAAAATGTGATAATCAAATACCCCACACCTAAACTTTTGCTAGTCCTCTAGCAAAGAAAATAAAAAACCTAACTCACTTCGCGAGGAATGGCGGTTGTATTTAGCACATACAACAAGCCTTTAAACCCTAGGTTACCCTAGTGGGCGAGTTGTAGTCTCGTGAGGGTTTGCGATGAATATACCCACAAAATTCAGTCAACTTGCCAATTTAAAGAAGTTAATAAAATAATTAATTCATTTGATATCTTCAAACATTCCAATTGAAGTTGGTTAATACTCAAGAAAACGTTTTATCATAACTCCAATGTAATTTTCTTAAGAAAATCCTTTCATTATAGTTATACAAAACCAAGTTTAACTCAAAAATTTAATTTGAAAGTTTTGAAAAGAACATGCTAACTCTTTGTTTTAAACAAACTTCAAGTCTTTAAATCCATTTAATTTTTCAAGAACATATACAAATATAACTATATATAAAAACATGATTAGTATGAATTTTTTTTTTAAACTCTTTATTCCTTGGTGGTTTTGTTCTTTTTAATCGGACTTTCTAAGTGACCATTTAGCGAGTTTTGGGCCAATGAATCCCAACCCAATTGGGCTTAGGTCATTAAGCATAGAAATACTCCTCGGGCTTAATTACTCGATCAACTTAGGCTTAGTAAAATAGAACCACCAATGATTTTAATAGAAATTTTTCTTCTATTAAGTTAGTATATATATGTGTATATGTATATATATGAACAATATTTGGATCAAGACAACTTGAAAAATTATTTTCAACTCTAAGTTAGGCATGCCAAAATTTCATTACTTTAATTAAAATCTAAGTTAAAACTTAAGTAAAGTATACTACTTTGAAAATCATTTCTTGAGAAATTTATTTGGAGTTATCATAAAAGGTAAACTTGAGTATAGAACTAACTAAGGATTAGAAGACTTAAATTCTATCAAATAGATCAATTATTAATCAACTCTATTAAGTTGGCAAGTGATTTTTAATGATGAAAGAGATAAAAAAAAATGGTAAGAAAAAAAAAAACTAAGATAAAGATAAAATGACTAATTCCCACCCCTTTAAATTTTGCATTGTCCTCAATGCAAATTCTAATATGCACAAAGTAAAAGCAGATAAAATTGAAGCACTTACATTTGTTAGGTCGACTTGAACAATGATAAAAGTCTGTAATTACCTTTGGTATGAGAAGGTGGAGTCAAAATTTATTCTCTCCTTTTTCTTTTTTTTTTTTTTTTGAAAAAGAACAAGAAACTCTCACATGAGAGAAGAATAAATTCTTTTATTATTATTGTGGGACAAAAAATAAAAATGTAGAATAAAAGATAAAACATGAGCTCATATTCTACATTAAATCCTACCTTATTGCTGAAAATTCTACCCGAAATTTAAAGAATTTCAAGATGATATAATCAATGATGTTCTCAAATTAAAAATTCCAAGGTTTGCAATGTGTTTTGCAGCAAATTAAGGTAGGTCTTATTAGTGTTATGCATTTTGAACTTAGATTTTTGATTAATAAAATTTGACATTTTGGTTGCTCTTTCAAATCTAAGCTCATCGAAATTCTTGAATGTTGCATTCAAAGGCATGTATTCAGTTTCCTCATTTTGAAAATCAAATCTGAATTTTTAAGATTTCGGTTCCTCATGAAAGATTTCCTCAAAACTAATGTCGATTCATTCTCTATACATTAAACTTTCTTGGATGTAATTGATTTGAAAGGCGATTATCAATATTATTTCTGGATTGAAAATATTAAGTTCAGCGATCGATTCCCAAAAACTGACTTCATGTGACCAGTTCTCTGATTGATGAGAGCATTAGAAGTGGCTAAACGGTCTTCCTAAGATCACGGGTATCGTCCTTTGGGATTGGGCGGGTTGCGTTTCGGGACTCTGAAATCAACGGAAAATAAAGTCTCCAACCTTTATCAATACATCACATTATTTCACCCATAGGGACCTTATGAGATCTATCATTAAGCGAAGTGTGCATCTAGTTGGCTTGAGTTCCCAGACACCTAGTTGTTGGTAGATTGAATATGGAAGCAAGTTGACGGCCCTAAGTCTAAAGCCTTATCAATGAGTATTACCAATGATACATGAGATGGTAGGACAACACGGATCCTTATGTTTCAATGGTACAGGACTGAGAGGACTTCATTGATATTGGTGAAAGACTTTCTTTGGAACATTCATTTGCCTCTTTTGGTACATAATTCCTTTAAAAATTTGGCATAAGAAGGAATTTGTTCAATGACATCTAAAGAGGAATGTTGACCTTAACACCTTGAAAGTCTCTAGAATTTTCTCCTCACGAGAGGAGTGCTTCCTAGGCACGAGTCTATCAGGGTAGGAGCAAGCGGTTTAAATTGATTAGACTCAGGTTGCGGTTCGGGTTAGGAGTCATCGGAAGGCGTGATTTACAGTAGAGATATCGGAAGGAGAGAATTTGTTACGGTTCAAGGGTTTCACTTGGAGGCATTCTAACGATTATCGACTGTCTACGGCCGTAGTGAATGGATTGCATTCACTTGACAGTAGGTTGAACTTGATCCGTGTCCCGGGTTGGGCCGGGTTGACTCGGAAAAGTTCCTTTCTCTCTCTCACTCATGGCATTAGCTAGTTGACCAAGTTGGGTTTCTAACCTAGCTATGGCTTGAGTGTTGGAAGTGAGTTTGCGGTTGATTGCATGAAGGAATTCAAGCGTGTTTGATGTTTGAGTCAATAAGTTAGGTAGTGCGTGTAGAGGTTTTAATCAAAGTTTCTAGACCCTTTTCCAGAACATTAAGGCGTTTATCATGATCCACAATTTGAGGAGTGTGATTTGCAGATTGGTGATGAGGAGACTGATTTTGAAATGGCAGGTTTGGTTGTTGAAAATTGAGAGGCTATGTGCCCTAGAAATTGTTGGGTTGAAGAGGGAGTGAAATTTTGATTTAGGAGTAGTTTCCACTGGTTCCATGCAAAATTGGATGATTTCTCCAACTTGGATTGTAGGTTGGAGAAAATGAATCATTCCGGTTGTCGGCGTTTATCGACCTAGTGGTACCGGATCCTAAAGAGGACATTCCTCGAAACATGAGATGGAGACGAGCAGTTATGACAACTGTGAAGCGTGGTTGATTTGAGTAGGCTCGTTCTTTGACTTCTAAAGCTTCTAACCTACGCATGATTGTAGCCATCTTTGCTTAGAGGCTATGTTTGTTTCTAGAGACGACCATTTGGTTTTGGGTTGGAAGCCCGATGAAACGGTCATCACAATGTTCCCCTTGCATGGTTTTCTCGGATAAACTCTCTAAAAGTCCCAAGCTTCATCGGCATTTTCTTCATGAAATCCCCTTGACACATTGACTCTAAGGAAGTTTTGAAGAATAATCAATCCTTCATAAATGATTTGGCATAATCGCCACTTTTCAAGACCATGGTGAGGACATTGGATAAGAAGATCTTTGAATTTGTCAAAATACTTCCAAAAGGTTCTCAGGGACAATTTTAAAATTTTGAATCTTGTTTCTAAGCTTGCCGTTTTGTGGATAGGAAAGAATTTTTGAGAAAAACTTTACAAATTCACCCCAAGTTGAGATGGAATCGTGGGCAAGCTATCTGACCATTTTTGGCTTTGTCCTTAAGGGCAAATGGAATAAATCGGAGTTTGATCGCATCTTGATTAAGTCCCTCATCTTAATCATGAGGCAAACTTCTTCAAATTGGAGATAAAGATGTATCGTCTTGGTTTGACTCTAAAATTTGGGAAGCATGTTTATGAAATGCGGTCGAAGTTCAAAATTGGTTCCATTTACCGGGAGTTTTATGCAAGAGGGATTGCATTTCTAGTGGGGTAACAAACATCTTGAAGAACGGGTGGGTTGGTATTAGTCATTTCGTTTGGTTCAAGAGATGAATCAAAAGCGAATTAAGCGATTAGTATTATCCCTAACCCAAGTTTGCATACACCAAAATCAAAAATTTTTTTTTATTTGAAAAAGGATAAGAGAAAAAGTTAAGAAGATGATGAGAGAAAAAAATAAGGAAAAAATAAATCAAGGCAATCACTTTCCAATCACCTAACTCTAGGGTTAAGCCTAAACTTGACTTAGACCAGCTCTAACCAAAATTCCCTTAGTGAAAAGATCAAAGTTTACTTGGGTAATTAGCGGTGGGATAGTACTAGAGGGAGATCAAAGATCAATTAAGTACCTCTTTCCTTCGGATATACATAACCTAAACCTTGCCTTAGACACCAATTAATCCAAATAAACTTGGACCGGTTCACTTAAGAAATTATTGTTCCTTAATGAGCTCGAATCCTTAGGGGCCAGCGTCTAATCAATTTTAAGAGGCTTGGGTATGTGTAGTGAGGAATTAGTGATTTTGGGCTAAGAAGGGTGATGAAATCCCTCACCTTATCTTGATTAATGGGTTTTGCCCTTAAGATATTTTCAAGTGTGTGCCAAATCAAGATGCTCAAATCACTTGGTGAATTCCTACTATTATATGAAATGCAACCCTAAGAATTAAAAGCAACTAAAAGGATGCAAAAAAAACAAAAATCTTTTTATTTTTTATTATGGTCGACAATAAAAAATGAAGTTTATTAGAATTGACAAGGGTAAAAATCTTTTTATTTTTATTTTTATCCTAATTGTCTCTAATGTATATGAACTATCTAAAGGGTGGAATTGAAAATACTAGATAGAAGTTACCTTAAAAGCAATGCAAAGCCTCGTTGGAGGCAATTCTTCAATCTTGAATCTTCAACTCTTGATCTTCAAGCTCCAAGTTCCTACACAAAGAAAACACACAAAATAGGAACCAAAGTCAATAAAATCCTACTTATGCAGTTCCCGAATGGCCAAAAACGATGGGAAATAAATGGTTTACCTTTAGTTGCAAGTATACAACCCTATCAAGTTATAGTATAAAGATTATCGATCCCACGAGGAGCGGAAAGTAGGAAGAGTTTTGCTCAAGTTTTGGTTCTCAAATTATGCATGTGACAATTAGGAGTTTATTCAAATAAAATAAAAGTGAGAGAATGGTGAAAGTGGATATGGAGATAGAGAGAGTGGATGTGGATTATGTGCAAAGGAGGAAAAAAAAAATTCATACTAACCATGTTTTTGTATATAGTTATATTTGTATATGTTCTTGAAAAATAAAATGGATTAAAGACTTGAAGTTGTTTAAAACAAAGGGTTAGCATGTCCGTTTCAAAACTTTTAAATTAAATTTTTGAGTTAAACTTGGTTTTGTATAACTATAATGAAAGGATTTTCTTAAGAAAATTACATTGGAGTTATGATAAAACGTTTTCTTGAGTATTAACCAACTTCAATTGGAATGTTTGAAGATATCAAATGAATTAATTATTTTATTAACTTCTTTAAATTGGCAAGTTGATTGAATTTTGTGGGTATATTCACTGCAAACCCTCACGAGACTACAACTCGTCCACTAGGGTAACCTAGGGGTTTAAAGGCTTGTTGTATGTGCTAAATACAACCGCGATTCCTGTGAAAGTGAGTTAGGTTTTCTTTTTATTTTCTTTGCTAGAGGACTAGCAAAAGTTTAGGTGTGGGGGTATTTGATTATCACATTTTAATTACATTTTTATACCCTTATTACCTATGTTATATGAATAACGATATTACTAATAATCATTTTATCTTATTTTGCGGGTTAATAAAGAAATAATGAATAAAAGCCCAAATGACTCAAATTCTCTGAATTTCTACCAATATTTGAAGCCCAAATCTGAAGACAAACCAAGGCCCAAGATACCAATTTGATCCAAGAGAAATTCGTGAAGAAAAATTAAGAAAAGACAAATTCGGTTGGGAACCAATCGGTTGACCAACCGTTGTAACGGTTATGCGGTTAGCTAACCGTCGGCCAAACCGGTTTCAACGTTCATTGGTGGATTTTCTCCCTTTTTGGCTAGGTTTGATCCAATGGTTCACATCAACTCCGTTGGGCTATAAATAGGTGAAGGGCGAGTGTTTTGAGTGTGAAATATTTTGTAAAACTCCATTTGGAGAGGAGGGTTACTCTTAATTGAGGAGACCTTCCAAAATTGTAACTTTGTTACACAATAAATGAAATTTTTCACCCTTCAATTTCCTTTCTCTTCTTCTAATCCAAGGACCAAAAGGAGGATTAGATTAAGATCAGAGTTGTTGGTTTCTATTTTATTTCTTTTTCATTTTCTTTCTTGTTCATTTATTGCTTTGTAGCTTAGATTTACTTTTATGCAATTTAATTTCATGCAATTTACTTTCATGCAATTTACTTTCATGCAATGTATTTAATTCTTGTATTTACTTTCTAGAATAGATTTTCCTTTTCTTTAATTCACCTTGAGGCTAGAACCCTCTAGGGAATTACCCTTTTCTAAGTGTGGAGCCAATATTTGTGGGATCCTAGAGATTGTTTGAAACTAGCTAACAAATCCAACTCATTCTCATGAGATTGAGATAAGCTAAGTGGATCTACTCTAGATTCCTCATATCTTTAATTAATCCTCCATACTTTACCTTCTTTATTTTCCACTTATCCTTGTTTTCCATTTGTTGCTATTTTCCTTTATTCTTGATTTTGATTTTCCTTTACTCTCTCCTCTCTCTCTCAATCTTGCTTTCTTTTTATTTTGCACTTATTTTCTCTCAATCTCATTTTCCCTCCATGTGCATATAATCTCAAACCTAGTTTTGTTATTATGTGCATATAACCACCACCACATTCCCAACTTTATTTTCTCCTCCTTGCACATAATCCACATCCACTCTCTAACCTCTCCACATCCACTTTCACCATTTTCTCACTTTCATTTTATTTGTACATAAACTCCTAATTGTCGCATAATTTGAGAACCAAAACTTGAGCAAAACTCCCCACTTTCCGTTCCTCGTGGATCGATAATCTTTATACTATAACTTGATAAGGGTTGTATACTTGCAACTAAGGTAACCACTCAAAATTACCCATCACTCCATTCTTCAAACAAATACTGGTGGGCTCGCGATGCGAACTCGTGCCCGCTGGGGCGAGGAGTTACGTGCCTGCGGTTTATATGCAGCCATTCATGCCACCCGCGTATGGGTTGCCGATCAACTCCCATCATTTCTTTGCCTTTATTAGAGCTCTACGATCGATTCAAACACACCGACCCGGACACGGAGAGTTGGGGTTAGCTCTTCATGAAATGCATCAAGTCTCCGACTTTAGATGGGGAAGATGCTATACGAAGTATTTCCCTTCGTCGCGGTTGAGTCACCGAAGATCGCGTGCCCGATCACCACGATACCTTATGGGATCTCACTTGTCATTATCACATTGCTTTGGCACAGAATGAGCCATTAGCAAAGAAGGCCAAGCCACAAGTGAGTCTAAAGCAATTCGCAGATTACTTGTTCAAGCACACGGAGCAATTCGGTGGCGATTATGGTAGCGCCGCTCACCCCGAGAGATCAACAAGCGATCCGGAAGTTGATTTCGTTCTTATACCACTAGCGATGCAGGGGTGGCTTTCCTGCAGGTACCAAGTTCAGGACATTTTTGTGGCATGCCGTGAAGCCGATTCAGTCGATGACTCTCCTAGCGGGTTACCTCGCTCTGGTGAAATCGTGGTACCGTATCGATCTGGCGATGCTTTACCTTTGGAGGTCTCATCTGCGGTTCAACTTGCTCATAAGAAGGAGCTTTCTCTTCTCCGATGGTGGCTAACATCCATCGTGGGCTTGCGGAATAGTTAATACCTCTACTCGGGTAGAAGACGGGCCATCGGCTCGGATTCCTCTTGCAAAAGTGGAGCTTCCTTACACTTATCTGATGGCTTGGTTCGTCCTTCACCGTCCGGATATGATGACAGCGCCGAGCACCGCAGATCCATCTACCCCTTTACTACAATTATTGGAAAATTACAAATGGAAGGGGCGAGTATTCTCAGATGTAAGAAAGCAGTTGCAAATTCATAAGGGCTGAGTTTTCTCCAGGTGCCTCCCCCGATTTTCTGGCCAGTATGACGAGTCCCTGATCGATAAAGGAATACCGAGGGCGAGTCAAACCTCTCTTGATGTCGGCTGCTTTCATTGGCTTGTGAACATTAGGCCAGGCTACTTAACATTCCGGGTGAGAAATCAGTGCTTCATAGAGCCGTATCTGCCTTGTCGATTTGCCCGCCAGTTTGGCTATGACCAACTTTATGTTGGAAACCCGCGTCGACAACTGGACTTCGTGGTGGATTAGTAGGCGGTGTCAAGCCTAGTTCAGGTGGCGGGGGTGCCGGGCAAGTTCGATCTTCAAGTCTTGACCGTCCGCTTGGTGACATCCTTGTATTGCACATGGTTATTAGCGGCTGATGAACCCGTTCATGAGAGCGCTCGCGGCGTTAGTGGCGAAGAGGCTTCGGGGCTAATACCGGATGATTCGAGGCGGCTCCGGTCCGGAAGCGAGAACTTCGTCAAGCGGATGATGGGGAAGAAGAGACTTCCAGCTCTGCCGGAGACCGCTCAGGAGAAGACCATGCTGATGAGGAGGATGTTGGGCCAGATGTATCAACATTTCCTCTTTCTTCTTCTCCCTTTTCCTTTGGAGTTATTGACACTATTTCGTTGCTTCAGGTATGGCAGTTGAAGAGGAGGAGGCACCTCGCATTTCTCGTAGGCGAGCTTGATTGAGACCCGGGCTACAGCGAAAGAAGTTAAGCCTGAGACACCTGCAGATCAGCGAGCTTTTGAGGTGGACTTAACGGTGATGATCTTATCGGCGAGGGAGGTAATGCCTAGATACTCCACAATTCCCTTGAATTCAGAACTCATACCGCTCCCTTTGTTTGTGCAGGAGGATGCGAGATTGCTTTTGATTTTTCACCTCACGACTTGACCTCTTCCGAAGGACCCTGTTTCACACAACGGATGTCCGAGTTTATGGAAGAAGATCCTACAGCATCTGCTAAAATTAATGGGACTACCAATGTAGGACCTGACTCCGTAAATCCAGGTACATCTATCATTGGTAATATCCCGTTTAGATGGTGAGAGTTGAACTACTCAGAATCTGTGCCTCCCCTAATTGCCTCTACGCTTTTTGCTCTTTTAGAGAAATTGCAGGAAGCGAACATGGACAATGGGATTAGAAGGACCGATTCTCCTGTAGGAGGTAAGCCATTTTCACCGATCGCAGCCTTTTTGATCCCGCTTTCTTTACTTATGCTCTCTTGCTTCAGATTTTTCATTAGCGAACTTTGATGAAGACGGTCTACCTGTGGACACTCCCATAGTCGACTTGATAGACAACTCCCCCTGGCATGATCATCTCCTTGACGATATATCTCCTGAGCTGGGGATCCCCGAGAGTGCTGAGGTTCATTCCCCTAAAGGTATGGTCTCCTTCTTCCATCAACTGTAGGACTAGCCATTTTCTGACTAATATGACTACAATTTGCTGAACTTGAAGAACTCATTTTGGTTGCCGCGTAAACTCCTACCGAGGCTCGGCCTCCAATCCTCATCCCTGCTCTTCGTAATCGGCACTATAACAGCGGTACGCCCGGCGAACATCACCGTGAGACCAGTACAGCAGTTGGTACATCAATGGCCGTGCCGACAAAGCTAGGTATGGATTTGGAGCATATAATGTCTCATTCGACTTGACGATTCAGTATTCATTCCTTTGTCTTGCTTATAGGCCTACATCTAGCCTCCACGATCGGTGAGGCGTGATGTCGACGATGACCGGATCAGTTATCATTTGCACGGAGGTCGGTCGTTCTTTTCTTTTATGAACGATGATCGACAAGCTTCTCTATAGCGGGCTTCCTCTCCATCGGCCCGCCGCTCTTGACTCTAAGATAGCTTTTATAAGGGATGCTAGTCACTCCGAGCTAGCCAATGCCATTACTGACGATCTTGATCGCTTGGGGCTCGACTTCCAAAAGTTACAGGAGTTGCGGGCAGCAGGTGCTTCTTCATATGTAGCCGATCAACTGGGTCCCGATGCAGGCGTGGCGATGCTTTCGAGTTCTAAATGAACTCGAGGTTCAGGTACTGCGTGGCCGAGTAGATCAGGCTAAGACCGTGCTTGTAGAGAAATCCGCATCCCTGAACCATATCCATTCTCTTATTGCCGAGTGAGGCGAAATAAGCGCCAACTCAGCGAGAACTCAAGCAAAGGAAGAGAATTTGGTATTTTACGATGACCGGGGCCAGCGAAGTTCAAACCGCCCTATCCAAGAAACTTGAGCTTTCGGAGTTGAAGCTGGCTGAAGTCGAGGAACACACTGCGAAGACGCTGAATGCGAATGAAGAGTCCCTCAAGGCTGAATTATAGGAGGAACTCCACCAAGCTTACAACAATGAGTTGTCCCAGCTAGAACAACAAATCTTGTGTCATAAACTTAATGTTTGAATAGCTGTAACTCGAAAGACTCGACTCTTCATTAGTTGAATAAACCTCTATCTTCCTTTTGTCACTATTCATTATGATTTCTCATTTCATTTGAAGTAATTCACCACCATACTTGTAGGATTTTTGGCAAACCCCCAGCCATCAACGGATTTGATAAGCCTTTACTGACTACCGTTTGAATCGGGCTAGCGTGCGGATTATCTATCCCGTTCCGCACATGACGTTGTGCTAAAAGAATGACACTCCTTTAGGCTTAATACTATGATGTTGAATACATAGACTTTGTTATCTTTTGGGCGAGACTAGCCGTAGCGTGTTGGCTTTAGGGTTATTGGCCAACCCCCAGCCCTCAACGGATTTGATTAACCTTTACTGATTACCGTTCAAATCGGGCTAGCGTGCAGATTATCCAACCCGTTCTGCACGTGACGTTGTGCTAAAAGAATGAAAACTCTTTTAGGCTTAATGCTATGATGTTGAATACATAGGCTTCATCTTTTTCATGGGAATAGACCACCCGGTTGTATGTGTTACATGCAGACTTATCCCTACTTAGGCTTCGGGATAAAATTCTCCAGACTTGAATTCTGGTGTCTTCTTCAATCGGAGAAAAGACTAAACCGACAACGCGTGGTAGGCGTTGGCTTATCCCTTCTTAGGCTTCGGGATAAAATTCCCCAGACTCGGATTCTGGTGTCTTCTTCAATCGGAGAAAAGACTAAACCGGCAACGCCTGTTAGGCGTAGACTTATCCCTACTTAGGCTTCGGGATAAAATTCCCCAAGATGAGACTTAGTGTCTTTTTTCAATTGAAAAAAAGACTAAACCGGCTGAAAATGAAACTAATGTGGGAAAGGAAGAATTCTATATTCTGTCTCCCGATGATGGAGAGGAAAGATTTTATATCCTTCCCCAAGTCTTCTTTTAGGGTAAAGACGAACCCAAAATAAGAGAGGAAGAATTTTATATCCTATCTCTTGTTCCTGGAGAGGAAGAATTTTATATTCTATCTTCAAGTCTTCTTTTAGGGTAAAGACAAACCCAAAATAAGAGAGGAAGAATTTTATATCCTATCTCTTACTCCTGGAGAGGAAGAATTTTATATTCTATCTCTGGGAAAAAGGAAACTAAAAGTGGGATCTCCACTTTGAGAATCCCAAGGGGTGAAACTAAGAGTGGGATCTCCACTCCGAGAATCGAAAAGAGATTCAGATAACTTTCACTTTTATAGGATTCGTTATCTGATCGAGATGACAATGAATTTCGAGGTTTTCTCGTTTATCGAGATGAGAATTCCAAGTTCGGCCCAAACCATGGGAAGGCGTGACCGAAGAGGAGAAGATGGAGCCCTTCTATTTATCAGAAGGGGATCTCAATTTTGAAAGTGGGCCTCTTGTTCATTGAAAGGAATCAAGAGGGGATTCTGCTGGTGGATTGGACCAGAAAGATTTTTATTTAGTAGACTCACCGCCAATGAGTTTGATCGGTGAGGAAATTTATGGTGGAGGATAGATTTAGGGTTATCCTCAAGGACAATGGAGAATTGTGTCCTGAGGAACTTCCCTTCAAGATGGGTTATCCCGAATGTACTAAGGGTAGTACTTTTTCAGGAACTTTCTATTTATCGGCATTAATTGCCTGTCGCCATTTTGATCGATTAGGCAATATGCGCCGTTTGAATAGACTGTCTCTATCACAAACGACCCTTCCCATTTGGGTTCAAACTTACCCTTCTTCTTAGAAGTGAGAATTATCGGTCGTCGGCGGTGAGGACCGAGGTGTCCTTCTTGAAGCTTTTAAATGGACTCTCTTGTTGAAAGCTCGACATTCTCCTTTGGTAAAACTCAATGTGCCGTTGAGCTTCTAGGCATTTTTCATCCAACATCTCGAAGTTCTTCAAGACGCTTCGATGTTGTTCCTCCATCGTCATCTCAGTTGCGAGGCGTCTGGTGTGGGATTTGAATTTCCAGAGAATACGACTTCACATCCGTACGGAGAATAGGTGTAGCTTTCGGTTGGCGTCGTGTCGTGGTGCGATATGCCCAAAGTGCTTCTCCAAGTTTATCGTCCCAATCACGTTTGTTGGTCTTCATGAGTTTTGACAAAATCTTAATGATCGTCTTGTTGAAAGCCTCTGCTAATCCGTTTGCAGCGGGATTATAAGCCGTTGATGAGACGTCTTAGATTTTAAACCTCTCACAAAACCTGACAAAGGCGTTGCTGACGAATTGAGGACCGTTGTCATGTATGATCCGCCTTGGCACGCCGTATCGATAGATAACATGATGCTTGATGAACCTGATGACGTTGTTCGTCTTTACTTCTTTAAGTGGAATTGCTTCAGCCCACTTAGAGAAGTAGTCGGTAATCGCGAGAATGAACCGATCACCTTTAACTGATGGGGAAAAATAGGACCCACAATGTCCATACCCCATGTCTCAAACGGCCAAGATGTAGCCGAAGGATGCAAATGCTCCGGGGTTGGTGGAGGTAATTCGCGTGTATTTGACACGCGTGGCACTTTCGAGCATACTCGATTGCATCGTTAACCATCGTCGGCCAGAAGTATCCCATTCTTCTGATGTGCTCATAAAGCTTGGGACCAGGTTGGTGTGCGCCACACTCTCCACCATGAGCTTCCCTAAGGACTTTCTCCGCTTCTTTGTTTGAAAGGCTGAGGCGGCGGGCCGTCGTACCGGTGATGGTACAACGCCCGAAGTCTCCGAAGTTATAAAGAATCTTGGCTCTCTTCGTCGGATCGATTACCTCTCTTTTACGTCTTCGGGCAGTATACCATACAAAACATAGTCAATTATGGGGAAATGCCAATCTTGGGGCTCCAGTCCCACTTGGGTTGAGTGCACCTCTTTGATGACCACCCCTTTGTCGTCGTCCTCTTCGTTGTATAATGGCACGAAGAGTTGGTGAGTTCTCACAGTGACTAACTCTTCCGTCTCAGGAGGTTGTGCCAACGACAGCGCTAATCGCTAATGCGTGGCGTCTGCAGCGTTACGGCGTGGAATATATTCGATGAAGAATTCTTCAAATGAGTCCGCCATCTCAACGGTTGCCTGCCGATACGGGACTAAGTCCGGATTCCTGACTTCGTAATCCCCACAAACCTGTTTTACTATGAGCTGGGAATCCCCAAAGGCTTCGAGATATTCTACCCCTAGCTCTTTGGCGAAACTGAGTCCAATAAGTAAAGCGTTGTATTCGGTCATATTATTGGAGCATGGTTCGGTTAACGAGTAAGCCCGCGGCATCACGTACTTTACCGGGGAAATTAAGACAACTCCAATCCCGGCAGAAATCTTAGAACATCCGGGGGTACTCGCTACGTTAGTTGCTCGGAAAGCTCCGTCAAAGTACAGCTACCATATCTGCTGATGCGATGTAGTATTAACTTTGTGGGTTTCATCTGGCAAGTCGTCATACAACTCGGCCGCATCCGTTGTTGGATTAGGCAAAGATATAAATTACTGTCCTTTGACCGACTTCTGTTGCTTGAAGTGCATGTCGTATTGGGACAAGAGCAAGGCCCACTTTGCTAATCGCCAATTCATGGAGGCTGGTAGCGTCATGAATATCCGGACTGGGTTTACGTCGAAAATGATGTAAATCATCTGCCCGACTAAATAGTGCCGCATCTTCTTAATAGCGAAGACCAATGCAAGGCACTCTTTCTCAATCATTAGATAGAGGGATTCAGCACCTACTAAAGTCATTTCGGTGTATATGCTTTGTTAAGTGACCGTTGTCATCGTCTTGCGCGAGTAATGCGCTTAACGAGTGGTTCGTCGCCTTGATGTAAATTAAGAACGGTTTACCTGACTTCGGTGCGACGAGAACGGGAGGATTCACTAGATATTCTTTGATATCTTTGAATGCCTTTTGACAGGCGTCGTCCCAAACAAACGATACTCCCTTTTTGTTTAACTTGGAGAACAGTTGGCATTTTCTGGAGAGGTTTGATATGAATCGCCGGATATAAGCTAAACGCCCCTGTAACCCTCTGAGTTCTCTTAGATTTCTCGAGGGTTATAATTCATTTATCACCTTCACTTTATCTGGGTCAATGTGAATACCCTTAGTGGTGACGACGAATCCGAGGAACTTGCCGCTGGACATTTCGAGAAAAGATTTGGTGGGGTTCATCTTTAATTGATGGCTCCGCATGAGATCGAATGTTGTCCTCAGGTCTTTGATGTGATCATTCTTGTCACGGCTTTTCACAACTAGATCATCGACATAGCATTCAATCGTCTTCCGAAGATGTTCGTGGAAAATCTTTGTCATGGCTCGCTGGTACGTAGCGCCTACATTCTTCAAACCGAATGGCATAATTGTGTAGCAGAAGACACTAAGGGGAGTTCTGAACGCCGTGTGTTTCGTGTCATCCGGGTGCATCTTGATTTGATTATAACCCGAAAAGCCATCCATGAAGGACATTCTCTCGAATCCGCACGTATTGTCAATGATGACGTCCGTGATTGGAAGAGGAAAATCGTCCTTTGGGCATGCGGCGTTCAGATTCCTGTAGTCGACGCAGACTCTGATTGTTCCATTCTTCTTTGGAACCGGAATGATATTCGACACCCAATCCGGATGCTGTACTTCCCTGATGAAACCTGACGCTATGAGCTTTTTTACTTCCGCTACAAATGCTTCCATGATTTGCGGACGAAACCGTCTCTGCTGTTGTTTGACAGGTTTGACATCCAGCTTGATATTGAGGCGGTGGGTCACCATGTTTGGGTCAAGCCCAGGCATATCTTCATAGTTCCAGGCGAAAACATCGATGTATTCTTGGACGAGAGCGATCAATTCTTCTTTCTCTTCCGGGGGAAGACTGCCGCTCATGAATATGGGCTTCGGATTGGCTTCATCACCCATATTGACTTGGACCACTATGTCTTCGGTCGGAGGTTCTCTTTGCTCGAATCGGTCTCCGTATTGCATATTGAGGTGATGGATCCACGGGTCTTCCCATGTTGGCATTTGTTCATCATCCTCCATTGTAGCGGGGTCGGCTGTGGTCATATTCGACATCAATCCCTTGAACATTTCACCGATGCTGATGTCGGAGTCCCAAGCCGAGGAATCCGATGAATGACCATCTCCTGCGTCGGATAATTGGTCATCAATGAACCAGCAACATTCGTCTTCTGAAGAGGAAGCATACCCCAATCCTCTCCTGAATCCGTAATAATTGTCGGGTTTTCCTTTGGGGACGTGTGCGGCCTTGGGCGGAGTTCGAGGGCCTCGTCCGAAACAAAGACCCTCTCCTCGAGCCAGGTCATATCCCCATTTCCTCATGAGATTACGTTAGTGAGAGTACGAGCAGTTAAAGCCGACTTATCGTCGTCATCATCTCCCTTCAAGAAGTGATCTGATAGTGGGAATGTCTCTCCTCTACCATAGATTAAATCTTTCTCGCCTCCTATTTTGGCGGGGATGATAAGCGTCGTTCCGAAGGAATCTCGGAGCTGCTTCTGTGTCACACACGACGATCGGATCGGCATGTGCAGCTCGGGGTTATCGTACAGTCCTTTAATTACATCAGTAAAAGACAGGGAGTAATCTAAATCATCATCATTTATTTTATTGTCGGCAAGTTGCCAATTACAACTTTCATCCGATGATTCTTCATCGTCAAGATTGATTACAATGGGTACAATGTCGTTTATAACAAAACCACCCTCATAATTAAGTCGAAGCGATTCGGCTTCATCGCCGTTGTCCGCTTTGGGCCAATGATTCAAGATCGACTCATTTCGTGAAGGAGGAGTCGCGAAGTAATTCTTCAACCCCTTAAACGGTTGTTTGTCCGCGACCACCGTCTTGACTTCATTATTAGTGTCGATATATTTCAGACACTGATAAAGAGTGGAGGGGACTATAACATTATTATGGATCCAAGGCCGACCCAATAATAAGTTATAGGAAGTCTCTGCATCAATCACATAGCATGTGACTTCAGACTTCAAGTCACCCATCTGGCACTTTATCCGGATTTTACCAAGTGGCCGAGACCCACTGGTGTTAAATTTGTAAATTACTGTGCCTGTAGATGCCAGCTTACTGGTAGGAATCCCCAAACTATACATCAGGCGGAGGGGCATGATGCTCCAGCAGAACCCGGATCGACTTGGATCTGGTTGACCATTTGGAGCCAATGTGCATTAAAGAATCTGATGGCCTATCATGCTTCGAGTTCTTTGTCTGCATGTCCTCTTTAGTAAAGGTGATGCAGGCTAGGTGCTAGGTTGTAAGGTTACACTACTGAGCCGAAGACTCCGGTTCTTCAGGGCTTGGCTCGACCTGAGTGAGAAACACTTCTGCGTTAGCTAGGGCTTCCTGTAGGGCTTCCCTGGTTTTTTTTGACAACCGAAGTAATTCATAGAGGGTTATCCTCGCCGAGATATTAGCCAGTTGAGCCATAATGTCAAAGCGTCGCGAGAAGTCCGAACTTTCCGGTTTATCTCTTCCAATCGGACGATTGAAACGAGACTGCTTCGGAATTTGAACCTCCTGTTGTTGGGGTTGCTTCTCTTTTAACTTGGTCGTGTCTTCTTTAGCGGCCACCCTGCTGCAACTTTTCAGTATGCTTAGGGGGAGTCACCGTCACCCCCAGTTCCGTCAACATTTTAGCGTTTGGGTTAGGAGCTTCAGGATACTTGTAGTGATACTCATGTCTGCTCCTGGTGGCGAAGACTTTTTGTTCTTCCTCAGAAAGCTGGGGTGTCATTATTTGCTCATCATTCTTCTCCAAGATGGCTGAAGTGGCATGACATAGCTTCCCCTTACCCTTTGATTTCTTCTTAGACGAAGAGGTCGCCCACTGCTCATCTTCGAGTAAGTCCGGATGGACCCAAAGGATCTCGCCGTTTGGGGCTGTATGAGGCACGAGTCCCTTTTCACGCTGACCGTGAAGGTCGTCATTTACCGTCTTCATCCCTACTTTCACAACGGGAGTCGGTTGAAACCAATCCAAAGGCACTGATCCGAAGCTGATGGAGACTGCATTCGCTCCCACTTTCTTCTCTTTAGATGCCTTCGGGGTAATGACCCCTACATCAATCAAGGCCTGGATTTTATCCTAGAGATAATAGCATGACTTCGTCGGGTGGTGCATCGCCTGATAGGCATGATTTCGGTCTCAGAACCTTCTTTGCCTCCTCTTGATTCACAATTGGCGGCAACTGGATTTTGTCATTCTCCAAGAGGTATTTGAAAATACCAGGAACTTCATCATCCTTGAAGGCATAAACTTTGGGAAACCTTGGTTCCGACGACTTCTTATTCTGAGGTCGTTGTTGCCATTAGGGCGGCTATTTGTGGTGTTCTTTGCTTTGTGGTCTTTCTTTGGGCTATATTTGGAGCGTTTGGTTACCTCTTTTCTTTTCGCCTTTTCTTTGCCGCGTGGGACAAAGTTCTGTTTGTGAGCATTCACCGCTGGCTGACCTCTCTCCGCCTTCTTCCTTTTCAAGAATCGCTCAGCCTGCTCCCCGCGCACCTTCAAGTCCTTCCAAGTTTTGGACGGCGTTGTTCCCATTGCTTCCAACATGTCCAATGACAGGTTGTTGTGGCAAGTTTGGAGAATAAACTCCTCCGTTATCGGGTCCCGGCAATTCATTGCCTTGTTTCTGAACCTCTTGACGAAGTTATCTACTGTTTCTCCATCCTTCTGCTTTTCATCTAATAACGACCCGATGGATATTTCGGTATCGTCATCAAAGAAGTTAGCGAGGAACATGGTTTCCATGTCATCCCAACTATTGACGCTCCCTGGTTTGAGATGGCAGTACCAATCGAAGGCAGCTCCACGAAGGGTGCCAACGAATGACCGAATCATCAAGGGCTCGTTGTCGGAGATAACCCCCAGGTGGGACTTGAAGTAGATCAGGTGCTGAGTGGGTGAACCCTTCCCGTCGAACGGCGTAAAGTTAATTAAATTAAACTTAGCTGGGTACGGGTCGATTCCCACCCCTTTGGGTACGGACACGGTATACCCATCTTCTTTACCTCTTGGGCAGAGATCAGAGTGTTGATCTTACTCTCGAGGTTCTTTATCTTCTCATTCTCACCTACGTCTCCGTTTGGGTGATCTTGAGGAGGGACGACGGTGTTACCACTGTCGTTCTCGAGGTGACCTCCCGCATTCTATTTATCACGGGGATTATCGATGTTACGATCTTCATCCCCCTCTACGTCACTATCCGTTTGGTTATCGTGATTGCGATGACTTGATTCACCTCGGCGATTCGGTAGCGCTAAGTTTGCTTGTCACGAAATTCTCTCATTTGCCGCGATGGCCATCTCAGATCTCTAATCGGAAGTTCTCCTTCTACTTGGCCAAAGCTTTTTCGAGCATCTTGGCTACTTGCTCTGCGCTAATCATGAGTGCTTCACGGGGTCGTCCCTCACTTGACCTTTGTATGGTGGGCGTGAGCCCGACATCGACATTTCGTCATCGGGGGCAATCTCCTCGAGAACCTTGCCATAGTTAGAGCGTCTAATGGTCGGACCTAGCCGAGTTATCCGTTCGCGATGCTCACGAACAACAGCGATGGCGTCCCGCTGGTCATGTTGATGGTTGCTCCCGCAATTCATCACTTTGAGGTCTGAATCTTCTCTGCGTAAAGCCTTGAATTGGATTGGGGCATCTTACGCAAGCTGTCAAAGCGACACACCTTGTTGACCGTTTTGTTGCAATTGCATTTAGACAACACCGCCTTGATCAATCTGGAGCATGGACAATGCGTGTTCATCTCCGAGGAACTTTTCTTTCGAGACTTATTCGTACCCCCAGCACGATAGTACAACTCATTGGCATGAATGCCGGAGCAATCCATCGTGTGTTGGCACGACTTCTCAGGTATAACGTCCTCGTCGTCAGACAAGAACGTCCCCTTCTGAGGATAAGTCGCCTTATTGGGGCTTTCAAAGGTCACTTTCGCCCTGGCGTGCGTAGCCAGCGGTGTGAATCTTGATGGGCTCTTGCACTTCAATGCTGACCCTTCTGAGCTACTACGGGGAGCCTTCTTGTCGTGATTGAAGTGGATTGACCCCGCATTGGGAGTGATCCGGGACTTCCTCAACGGACCCAAGTGCTCTCTGAATGGCATTTTGCTTCGATCATTAGGCATGGGACTGAGGCACTCTAACACTATCATGGCCGAGCCACCTCGGAAGTAGAAACCACACACCCCCGATGCTATAAATAGGGGTCTCCTTCGATCGGGGGTTGGATTTTGGATCTCTTTGAAGACTCGCTAGAGCCCTCGCAGATCCGATTTTTGAAGTTCAAGATCAAGACTTTGGCGAGGTTTGGGCATTGATCAAGAGAAAGACAAGATCCGGATCTCGAAGAGTTCGTTGCGGCTCGAGATCTGACAAGGTAGAGAATCGGCTGAGTCTGATCGGGTCAACTTCGAGATCGCCCTCTAGTCTAAAGCTTTGTCTTAGACTTAGGGCGAAGGTAGGATTTCTCCTAGTAGATCTCACCGCTCCGTGATCACCTCCTTCGTGAGTTGATCCCCGTCATTCAGATCTACGTCGGTCTAGGTCGATTTGTGGATTTACCCTCTAGGCTAAGCCGTCTTAGTCGAGCGTCGCGATTTTTCCTAGTAGATCTCACGCTCGTGACCACCTCCTTCGTGAGTTGATCCCCGTCGGTGTCTTACTTCCTTCGTGAAATAAGCACTTTAGATCCGCAGATCCCGTATCTAGATCTCCACTTGGATCAGGATTGCGCGGTGGTCCACGGACATAAAAAGTCCCCGGCACAGGCAAAGAACCCACACGAGCGAGGATCCGACAAACGGATCCCGCGTTTGTTCTAAAAGGGTTAAAAAGTTGTAATTTTTCTTTGATTTTCATTGTAAGCCTTATAAAAAGGCGATATTCTTTGAATTTTGTTGTAGGCGACTGAAGCTGTAACAAGTTCGAAATCAATGATCTCTTGCTTTGGGATGAACCGGCGGGATTACCTGAAGGGCGAATCCATGGGGACGGGGACTTGGGTGTAACCGCCGGAGGTGGAGCTGATGATGAGGTAGCCTTCCTTTGATGGAGATCATCTCGGGGTAGCTGTGGCGTTGTTGAATCAGTTTTGGCCTCAACCGTTGTTCCGAGTTTTGGCCTCCACACTTGATGCGTCTTCGGGGGCTTCTTGGCCACTTCTTCTTCGGCATCACGGGCCTCTTGGACGAGCTGTAGCGTCATAAGCAATACGCGGCGCTTTCGGATGCGCTCCTGAAGTGTTGATCGGTTGCGTTTGACGCGGACCCAATCATTTGTCGATGGGTTGGAGGAGTTGCCACCCGTCTGCTTCTGAGGCTTTCCGCCTCTCCTGGATTTGAGATCTATCGTATAACAAATCCCGTCCACTGACTCCATTGCCTTGGCAAATTGATGCGCTAAGTTTTGGCGTCGTCGTTGGCGGACTCTCTTCGAAAGTGTCGGAGCGCCGTTAGTGGTTATCTCCTTCGCAAAGGAGCTGAGATCTGCAGATCCGGCTGTCTCGGAGGCCGGGTTAACACTGCTTCCTGTGACTTTGACAAGGGCGGGATCGGAATCCTCACCTTTGGATTCGACGTCAGATGACCAACGGGTTCTCCTTGCAGCGGAGATCTTCTTAGGCTTGGAGGGGGAGGCGAATCTGGGTGAGGAAGAGAGATATTCCTCAAACTTCTACTGGTCGAACTCGTATTTGACTTCCTCCTCGATCGGGATCGTGATCCGCGGCTGCGACATGACGATCTCAGATCTGAGACCGTTGGCTCCCTTGTAGTCGCCGGCTTGTTGAGGCGGGATGATTGTCATTGCTTGAATTTGTTACAAACTTCGAGCACTTGCAATGAGATTCAAAAAGATCGCCTTTTTATAAGGCTTTATAATGAACCAATCAAAAAGATTGACTTTCTCCTTTTTTGAACAAGCGGGACCCGTTTATCGGATCCGCTTGCATGGGTGTCTTTACGTATGTGGGGACTCTATTCCGTCCGTGGACCAGCGTAATCAAAATCCGATCTTTGGATCGAGGTGAAGTTCTGAATCTGCGGGATTACTTCACAAAAATAATCGCGGCGGAATTACCTCCGCGAGGAAGATAATTTAGTAGTGTGTGAGATTGACCAAGAAATCACACACGGACCACGAGATTAAGACTAAGCTTAATCCGAGGGTAGATCTGATCTTAGACTCCTCGAACTCCTCGCTTGATGATGATCGGCTCGTTGGAGTTGATCGCCGAGTTGATCTTGAGAGTTGATCGCAATCCTGCAGAGCTTGACTCTCTCCAAAAAATCCGGCCCCTTACAAATGAGCCTTGCACCTCAATTTATAGCCTTTGGGATGCGGTGGGCGGGCCCAAAGCCGCCTAGCCACCTAGGAGGTGGCTTGGCTACCACCTAGGTGGCTCGCCACCCCTAGGGTGGCTCGACCATCGAGCCACTGGTGGCTCGGCTGAGAGCCACCCCGGTGGGTCGCTACCGAGCCTGCTAGCGGCGTTCAGGACCTCTTTGCCATTTTTAGATGTTCGGGTCTTGGTTTGGTTGATCTAGGTTGTCCGGATTCAATTGGGTTTATCCCTTGCTCACGATTATGCGTAGCCGTTGACTTGGGCGCTCGTCGGCTAAGCTTTATCGCTTTTCGTGCTGCGCTTCATGCGTTGGCGTCGCTGCGTTGTCAACGGTTCATCGTCACATCGTCGGATGGCTCATCGGTCATTCTCATCATCACGGGCTACATTCGGGGATTTATAGGTAATTTTCAACGACTACACTAATGTGTGGCAGCCACAGATTGGTTGAATTCTTTTATAAGAGGGAGGGAGTTCGGGGTGTTCTTTATCTCCACCCTTTCTTCATCTCTCGCCTCAATCTTTCGGATGCTCATGATGCCTCATCCTCACATCTTTTAGGCGCTTGAAGATAACATCCACTACCTTTAGGTGTCTTGTGTGCACACGCCATGGATCGAATGCAAAAGACGCTGGCAGACAATGAAGAGCTTTGCCATGTTATCGACAATTTGATGCAGGAGTTGGAAACGACCAAGAAAGAGTTAGAGGAGCTCAAGCTTGCATATGAAGCTTTGGTGAATGCTCCTATATGGCCAAAGAAGGAGCCAGAGGAAGACCATGCAGGGCTGAATCAACAAAGGGGTTTTGCGTGGCCAAAGAAGGAGTATGAAGAGGGTCATGTAGGCCCGAGTTGTTGAAGAGGACCTCGTCCATTGTCTCCTATTTCTCCTTTCTTTTTTTTTCACTATGTAACCTTGTTGTAACCTTTCCTTTTTGCATTTAATAAAGAACTCTTTCTTTCTCAATTGGCACTTCTTCATCTAGTTACTTGTCATATTTGCATGTGTTGTGTGTTGAGATCTGACCGAGTTGAATCTCACAAGAGGCATCAAATTCCCAACTACTCATTGTGTTCCTTTTGACCAAACTACATGCTAGGGGTTACTTGAAACTCAGTAGGGCTAAATTTATGGAAGTTGACCAGGAGAACGCTATGGACACGCGTCATCGTAGGCTTTGGATTATTGTGCGGCACATGTAATTACATTAGCCTATTTTGATTTGATCGGAGGCAGCTGGATCGAGGTGTCATGGGGCATGCGTCACACTTCTAAAATGATCTGTTTGCCATATGTCAACCATCCATGATTTGAGATCTGCTTATAAATAGGTGAAAGGAGTTGTTGATACTGCTCATTATTTCCTTCAAAGCTCTACGCGTGCTTTCCGAGAGGATGCAAAACCTTAGCTTCCCTTGCCCTTGAGTTCTTGTCTTTGACAATTATGCCTCGACGATCATAATCCTCTCGAGTGAGCCAGGCTTTGCCTTCACCTAGCTCATCGGCTACCGCTAGTGTGTTTGTGGCCGTTGGTGGTGGAGCTGAGATGCATGGGCATCCTTTGTACGAGGGTAAAACCCTTATTCAAAATTTCATGTTGTCATGGAGTTGGTCCCATCGGGACTAGCTCGGCACTCACTTATGTTCTTTTCTTCTTTTGCATAATTAGATATGGTGTTGATTCACAATGGGTTTGATCACATGGAATTGTTGCGCGCGCTAAGTCGTCATCTCCCTATTTTGGTGTGGGGTTTTGGTAACTTAGTATAGATGCACCGCCAATTCATATTGATAGTGACTTTTTTATTTATTTGCAATGGCTTTCTCCGAGGTGCCCCATGCTCCTAATAGTCACTTGGTTTCAAATGAAGAGAAAAAGATTCCCGAGTATGCCTACCGTGGTGGATTGTTGATTTTGAGTGCTCCCAACCCTGAGTTAGAGAAAGTGGTGTTGCATCCTAACCCACTACAGCTCCGCTCTATAATCAGTGCGAGTGGCCTCACTTATTAAACCACCCTCACCTTCAAAAGCCCGTTTATTTATTTAGGGACAAGGCGACATGGCCGAGTCCTCCAGAGAAGTCCCGTTAGTTGTATACCATAGATGAAGCGGAATTCTATCTTTTGGTCTTGGATTGCTATCCCTCGGTCTCCTATTTTTGACCTACCACCCATACTTGGATGATGTCTTGGGACATAACACCCTTCTACCTATTAGCAGCTACCGAGGGTGTCTTCTTAGTGATGGGTTGCAAGAATATGGGTGTAGGCCGTCAAAAAGTATAGACCATTCAACGAAGATGAGTTATACCTGAAGATGAACCTCTAGAGATACTTGACCATACTAGACAAACTCAACAAAGCCAAGGAAGTGGGTTAAGGAGAGAAAAAGCCAAGAAGGCTAAGTATTTGTCATATATTCTCTGTCCTTGCCCTAGAACTAAAATTCTCTGGTGGAGTCTGACCTAAATATGCCTTTTGACTTAGACTCGGACCTCCTCCAATGGATTCTGACCTAAAGATGCCTTTCGACTCAGATGTAGACTGTTGATAGGGTTAGCTTGGTTGGTCGGGCCGTGTCTATATTCAAATCGGGTCTCTTGGTCACATGATTTGAACCCTCTGACTGACATGTGGCTGACTCTACATAACTTAGTGAGACACAATGCAGTATAGACTCGAGACCTGCATAGACCTAAACCGGCATGTACATTGGCAAGAAGTATGGAGATAAGCATGGGCCACCTGTACGCACCATATAGAAGAAGAGACACCACTGACATGATTTGACCTCTCCCTCACAAGTCTAATCGAAACTGATGCCCATTTAATGCATTGACTTTGGCAAGTTGGTGACGTACATAAACTAAAGCACACGGTCCCGAGCCAATGCATTGGCAAATCTAGCATATCGCTCGAATTGCTCACACTAGTGCTAGGTGGTAGCAATATTGTGTATTGATTGGACAGATTTAATTATGACAATGACTTCTCACCGACTTAGCAAGGATGGGGAGGCACGACACATTTAATGCGAGATGACTGAAGAGATGGTGATCATAATGACAAATATGCTCCACGGGATCTCTCACCTGCAATGCATTTAATAAAAATCTAGCAAAGTGATGGATGTGACAGATTGGCACACACGGTTGACACACGCGCACGAACCTGACTGCACGCTAAGGAACTCCACATGTAGTTCATTTAATTCTAGAGAGGAATTCTGAGCATTAATTGTACCATTACTCTTCTTCACCTATTCCTCAATCACCCAAAGCTTGAATTGCATGGGGTAGAAGCTTACCCTGTGAACTTTATTCATCCTTAGTCACACAACAAATAATCTTTAATTGTTGTTGGCACTCATTCTACTTGTTCAATGAGGCGAACCCTCTACAACAAGTTCATTCCTCATCTTTAGGAACCTCAAAGTAGCCCAGCTCAATCTCACAAAATTGTCCAAAGTACGATGCTATATTATTTATATGGTCCACTGAGCCAATGTCTAGTCTCTACCACATAACTTCCCAGAATCTCAAGTGTTACTAAAGACACTGTCACATTATTTATTGTTTTTCAAGAGATTAATGAAAGAGAACAACTATTTTATCATCTCAAATCTTTGTAAATCTTTTGATTGAAAATAAATGGCAACTCCACTGGGGAGAGACTTCACCTCCAACGAGAAAGTCGTGCCGCTGCACGATGATATAGCACCCACGACGATGGTCAAAACTATCACCATTGAGATTGACTGCGCTGCCTAGGAGGTGTACTTAAAGAACACTCAAGGAAGCCCTAAGTGAGTGTAGAGGACCTCCACTGTGCCGACAGAGTGTTCACAATGAGCTATGATCATGGACCCCACAGACGCCAAGACAACCAAGTCTTTGTCAAAGGCTAAGTGGAAGTCTCCCCAAAGGGTTGAGCACTTGATCTTGCAACGTGATAGAACTGCATGCTACCCTGCCCAGTGCTCAAAGCTAAAGTTGGTACCTTTAGAATTCGACCATCTTACAGATACCCAATTCGGCGAAGACACATCACCAATCCTCGTAGAACGTCAAGCTGAGCCGAAGGCAAGTTTTGCTTGGGTTTCCATCAAAACCATTGCAACAGAAATTCTAAAGTCTCATGAAGATGTGTGGTTTCCACAAACAATCACGTCTGAGCTTCAAGCTAAAGGATGGCATGTTGTTACTTCACAATGGGTGAGAAGGACGGCCCGTTAGAGGGCTAAAATGGATGAACAAACCAAGGTGATCCCTACGCCATCTAGAATCAAAGTCCATGCATGGTTAGGGCTGATGATAGGAAGATCACCCACCCTAAAAGGTGTGAAGGGCCTAGAATCTATTGTAAATCTTTTGATTGAAAATAAATGGCAACTCCACTGGGGAGAGACTTCACCTCCAACGAGAAAGTCGTGTCGCTGCACGATGATATAGCACCCACGACGATGGTCAAAACTATCACTGTTGAAATTGACTGCGCTGCCTAGGAGACGTACTTAAAGAACACTCAAGGAAGCCCTAAGTGAGTGTAGAGGACCTCCACTGTGCCGACAGAGTGTTCACAATGAGCTATGATCAAGGACCCCACCGACGCCAAGACAACCAAGTCTTTGTTAAAGGCTAAGTGGAAGTATCCCCAAAGGGTTGAGCACTTGATCTTGCAACGTGATAGAACCGCATGCTACCCAGCCCAGTGCTCAAAGCTAAAGTTGGTACCTTTAGAATTCGACCATCTTACAGATACCCAATTCGGCGAAGACACATCACCAATCCTCGTAGAACGTCAAGCTGAGCCGAAGGCAAGTTCTTCTTGGGTTGCCATCAAAACCATTGCAACAGAAATTCTAAAGTCTCATGAAGATGTGTGGTTTCCACAAACAATCACGTCTGAGCTTCAAGCTAAAGGATGGCATGTTGTTACTTCACAATGTGTGAGAAGGAGGGCCCGTTAGAGGGCTAAAATGGATGAACAAACCAAGGTGATCCCTACGCCATCTAGAATCAAAATCCATGCATGGTTAGGGCTGATGATAGGAAGATCACCCACCCTAAAAGATGTGAAGGGCCTAGAATCTATTATAGATCTTTGGAACAATCTGAGGATGAAGCTTTCGCTCTCTCCTCCTAACACGTTAGAAGTTACCAGTCCACTTCCAATCATCAAGGATGTGATGACTGTTATTCTCCAACACTGCCCATGTCATGTCTTAACTATCAAGCATGTCCAATATTACACTATATGCTCCCGCGCTAAGGGTTTGACTAAGTCTTACAGACCCTAGTTGGTGGAGACTCAGTCCCTGAGAGCATCAATTTTTGAGTGAGTATTTGAAGGTCTCACTCGGACCCGACTCTGGAGAAGGTGATACCATAGTAAATGAACTGTCAGAATTGTTGGTGAGGATGAGCCTAAGTTTGTCCATGCCTACATTAACGGACTGGCGGTGCAAAACTAACCCTTCCAAAGTTGGACATCAAAATGAGAATTAGGACGAGTTTTCATTACCAGGCTCTTCGTGTAATGAACTCTGTATATGAAGAATTTCCCAGAGACAAACCGTCATCCCAGTATCATTGACGGACTATCCGAACCTACATTGACAGGACTCAGTCAAAGGTAAACAAATCATCGTTGTGGGCCCGGGCTCTTTGTGTAATGAACATGGTATATGAAGAAGCTCTCGGAGACAAACACTCAGCTTGTGCCTTAGATAGTACAATGGCTTCATAGTGTTCGTGAAAACCCAAGGTCTACATGGTATCCCCCAAGGAAGGGGCGAGCGCAAAGCAAAAGGAGCTGGTAATATTAGACGTGAGTGAGAATTCTAGACCATCATCCGACCTTACAGAGGAAGTCAACCTCCTGGAGTTAATGAAAAAAATCCTGAGTTAGGCGAGTGCTATGGAATGCACGCAGTGTAGATGCGAATGATGGCAGACGCGCAAGGGGGATGGACCACTCCTTGATAAACCATAATGCCCGAATTAGGGACAAGATCGCCAACTTCTATCAGGATTCTTGAATTGCTCAAGAGATAATCAATCTGGAGGAAATGATCGACCCTCTAGAAACTAATCAAAATGCTACTCTGGAAATACCATTTTCAAACCTGGAGTAAACTAGGGTACCCAACTGACCCATCACAGGTGACATGCACTGCTATTGATCGGATAGTGGCTACACCCCACAATGGATAGCTTGGCCATTAGGAAGAGCAATCGAATTTCTATCAGTGCAGGTCACCATGAGTCAGTCGCAATTGTAGATCCCATTGTGGCCGCGATCTTGGACCAGCTAACAACTCAAATGGGTACTCTTGGAAAAAAATCAAGGAGAACAGAATGATTGGACCTCTCGGCCCTATCCAGCTTTTTAGGATGACATACCTTACCCTTAGAAGTACAAACCCATTACGATGCAGAGCTTTAATGGCACAGGGTCATCACAATAGAACCATTGCCATTTTGAAGATCAAGTCGATTATGGTTAGGGAATGACATCATCATGGTAAGAATGTTCTTTGGGTCTCTCAAAGGACCCGCCTTCCACTGGTTAGAGAGCCTGCCACTAGGTTCTGCCAACTCGTGGAAGGACCTAAAGAAGAAGTTCAATGAGAGATTTTATGAGATTGACTCTGAGATAACCTCTCAAAGTGTGAAGAATGAAATCTACAAGCTCACTGAGAAGGTCCAAGCCTACATTGAAAGGTTCTACTGGCTCAGGCTTGAATTGAAGGGTGCAATGTCCAACAAGTTTGTCATTGATGCTTGTCGTGATGATCTACCGAATTACATCTTCTAGCAATTCAGTGTTATCGAATCCAAGACCCAAAAAGAATTAATCAGGAACACTAAAAGGGCGGAAGCCACTGCTATGCAGTACGGTGACATCCTAAATAAGGTGGACAATGGCAGAAGAAAGGGGAAACCCAGCATCACCAAACCACGCATCGAGGGAAAAGCTAAGCTGGTGATGGTGGTTAATGTACCACAGTCACATGCACCGCAATCCTAGCCACAACCACCGAGATGGTAGAACAACAATAAGAATGGTAACTAAAATGGGAACAACAACTACCGCCCCAATGCACACCCTAACTACAACCGAGTAACTCACCGATAGTATCAGGTTAAAGATCATCCACAACCACAAAATCAATTCGAAGAGGATCCCGACCGAGTTTATGCTTGCAAACCAGAAGTGATTCTAGAGGTGGCCGAAACACTTATCAAGGAAGGGTTAGTCAAATTAGGGAGACCTAAGAGACTTGAAGAAGAAAGGCGCAGCAATGACCCAAATTAATGCATATTTCACCGCTTTGTAGGACATCCCATGAAGGATTGCATCGTGTTGAGAGAGAAGATACAAACAATGCATGAATTTGGATCTCTGTAGTTAAGAGAAGATCAGAAGTAAGTTTTGACAAACATGATCTTGGTCCAGTTTGGAGATCTACCAAGCGTGAGGACCGCAGACGGGTTGTGCCTATCTTGAAGGCAAAACTCAAAATTGTTAATTACGGTTGCCACGGTCAGCAGATCAAAGGATTAACCCCTATGAACCTTTTTAGAGGAAAATTCATGTGGGTACACCTCGATCTCATAAGGGACAAGCAATGGACCTCTTCCAAGATGCATCGGAAAGACGCAAGAGGTAAGGGGTAAAATGTGCAATGCCATGTTGGTCTTCTATAGTGATGAAAAAGGGGCGGTTCCCCAAACTCACATCAAAGGATGAAGCCATCATGGTGATCGCCTCGTCTGAGCAAGAGGAAACAACAACCAAGTCGAAGAGGTGCTAGTAGCAATCGCTAATCGACGCGGAGGAAGGACTTAGGAGCAAGCTAATGTTCCACCGACAATATAACCAAGTCAACCGAGGGACGCCAAGCTCGCCGCCACCCGTGCAATGAATTCCATAATGGTACCACCTCTTGCAGCTCTAAAGGCAAGTAACGATAGGCTTGGGCCCAAAGATCACCAAACCACGATCGAGGGAAAAGCTAAGCTGGTGATGGTGGTTAATGTACCACACTCACATGCACCGCAATCCTAGCCACAACCACCGAGATGGTAGAACAACAATAAGAATGGTAACTAAAATGGGAACAACAACTACCGCCCCAATGCACACCCTAACTACAACCGAGTAACCCCGCTGGGATAGTATCAGGTTAAAGATCATCCACAACCACAAAATCAATTCGAAGAGGATCCCGACCGAGTTTATGCTTACAAACTAGAAGTGATTCTAGAGGTGGCCGAAACACTTATCAAGGAAGGGTTAGTCAAATTAGGGAGACCTAAGAGACTTGAAGAAGAAAGGCGCAGCAATGACCCAAATTAATGCATATTTCACCGCTTTGTAGGACACCCCATGAAGGATTGCATCGTGTTGAGAGAGAAGATACAAACAATGCATGAATTTGGATCTCTGTAGTTAAGAGAAGATCAGAAGTAAGTTTCGACAAACATGATCTCGGTCCAGTTTGGAGATCTACCAAGCGTGAGGACCGCAGACGGGTAGTGCCTATCCTGAAGGCAAAACTCAAAATTGTTAATTACGGTTGCCACGGTCAGCAGATCAAAGGATTAACCCCTATGAACCTTTTTAGAGGAAAATTCATGTGGGTACACCTCGATCTCATAAGGGACAAGCAATGGACCTCTTCCAAGATGCATTGGAAAGACGCAAGAGGTAAGGGGTAAAATGAGCAATGCCATGTTGGTCTTCTATAGTGATGAAAAAGGGGCAGTTCCCCAAACTCACATCAAAGGATGAAGCCATCATGGCGATCGCCTCATCTGAGCAAGAGGAAATAACAACCAAGTCGAAGAGGTGCTAGTAGCAATCACAAACCTGAATGCGGAGGAAGGACTTAGGAGCAACAGAATGTTCCACTGACAATATAACCAAGTCAACCGGGAGGGACGTCAAGCCTCGCTCGTCACCCAGGCAGTGAATTCCATAATGGTACCACCTCTTGCAGCTCTAAAGGCAAGTAACGATAGGCTTGGGCCCAGCAGATCACCCCCATTTGACATCTTAACTCAACTAACAAACATTCCAGCCAGGGTGACACTTTGGGAATTCCTCCAGCTAGCCCCGGAGGTGAAACCAGCGCTACAAGAGGCTCTGAGTAATCCGATGGTCTATCTCACTCAGATCCAACCAACAGAGAAAGGCGGAGGACCACTTATGCATCTTTGCCATTGTGTAGAGAGGGACCTTCCTATGGTGATATTTTCCAAAAGTGACATGCTCATACCATCCATCAAGCACACAAGGCCGCTCTACTTCATACGAGGATGTTACACTTTCTTCAAGTACCGTTGTGATGACTGTGTCACACTGACACTAAAATCTTTAGCTTCAATGCTGACAGTAGTGATCTACTAGGAAAGATAAAGCTCAAATAGTGGATCGATGAACTCAGGTCTTACGTGACATGTTATGTCATTGAGGATGAGCCATCATACAACAACCTCCTTGCACGGCCCTAGATCCACGAGAATGTGCTCATCTCCTCTACCTTACACCAATGCATTAAGTACAATGATCGAGATGGGTTGAGCACAAGATCTATGCAGATGAATGGCCTTCGGGACCCTCGTAAGTTTTGACAAACATGATCTCAGTCCAGTTTGGAGATCTACCAAGCGTGAGGACCGCAGACGTTGTGCCTATCTTGAAGGCAAAACTCAAAATTGTTAATTACGGTTACCGGCCGCCAGATCAAAGGATTAACCCTATGAACCTTTTAGAGGAAAATTCATGTGGGTACACCTCGATCTCATAAGGGACAAGCAATGGACCTCTTCCAAGATGCATTGGAAAGACGCAAGAGGTAAGGGGTAAAATGAGCAATGCCATGTTGGTCTTCTATAGTGATGAAAAAGGGGCGGTTCCCAAACTCACATCAAAGGATGAAGCCATCATGGTGATCACTCGCCTGAGCAAGAGGAAATAACAACCAAGTCGAAGAGGTGCTAGTAGCAATCGCGAATCAGATTGCGGAGGAAGGACTTAGGAGCAGCAGAATGTTCCACCGACAATATAACCAAGTCAACCGGGAGGGACGTCAAGCCTCGCTCGTCACCCAGGCAGTGAATTCCATAATGGTACCACCTCTTGCAGCTCTAAAGGCAAGTAACGATAGGCTTGGGCCCAGCAGATCACCCCCATTTGACATCTTAACTCAACTAACAAACATTCCAGCCAGGGTGACACTTTGGGAATTCCTCCAGCTAGCCCCGGAGGTGAAACCAGCGCTACAAGAGGCTCTGAGTAATCTGATGGTCTATCTCACTCAGATCCAACCAACAGAGAAAGGCGGAGGACCACTTATGCGCATGCTGCCATTGTGTAGAGAGGGACCTTCCTATGGTGACATTTTCCAAAAGTGACATGCTCATACCATCCATCAAGCACACAAGGCCGCTCTACTTCATACGAGGATGTTACACTTTCTTCAAGTACCGTTGTGATGACTGTGTCACACTGACACTAAAATCTTTAGCTTTAATGCTAACAGTAGTGATCTACTAGGAAAGATAAAGCTCAAATAGTGGATCGATGAACTCAGGTCTTACGTGACATGTTATGTCATTGAGGATGAGCCATCATACAACAACCTCCTTGCACGGCCCTAGATCCACGAGAATGTGCTCATCTCCTCTACCTTACACCAATGCATTAAGTACAATGATCCAGATGGGTTGAGCACAAGATCTATGCAGATGAATGGCCTTTCAGGACCCTCGAAAGTTACTACATTAACACATGGCTCTAACAAGATTGCCATGATGACAACATGGCAAATGTGATCGCCATCGAGGGTGCCGAAGACATCCTTGAAGCAAGTTCAGAGCCGGCCAAGGCTCCTACCTTTGTCATTAAACTAGGTGTAACAAGTTTTAAGCCTGATTGAAATGACGCCACTGTTAAGAGCGGTGTAATGATCCCCAACAAAGTTATCCATTTTTATTACTCCTTGTGTGTGACCAATGCTTCTGATATTTGAGGGATAACCCCAGAACAAGTGTCCTTGCTAAACACCGACAAGTCACTCCACATGCTTATAGTCGGACAAGTCATGGTGACCGAAGGGTTAAAAATTAGCGTGAAGTGTGCTTCGTAGTGCCGGCGAAATTCAAAAATTAAACAGTGATATACTTTGAGAATGCTGGTCTGACTTCTAATTGAACCTCTGATGAGGAGTTCTACTTGCTAGTCACTGACATCATGATCGACAACATGTGCGGCTTTGAATGCATGCCTTCATGGATGGGTTCTCCAGTTACAATCAAATCAAAATGCATAAAGATGAATGGGAGCATACCACTTTCAAAACCTCAAGGGGGATCTTTGCTTACACAGTAATGCCATTTAGTTTTAAGAACGTCAGAGCGACATACCAATGTGCGATGAGTAAGATCTTCAACGAGCACTTGTGAAAGACTGTGGAGTGCAATGTAGATGACCAAGCAGTCAAGAGCTGGCGAATGGACGATCACCTGCATGACATGAGGATGGCCTTCGATATCATGGTGAAGCATGACCTCAAGATGAACCCATTCTTTGGCATGTCTAGTTGTAAATTCCTGGGATTAGTCATCACGGCAAAGAGAATCCAGGTAGACCTGAACAAGGTAAAGGCAATTTAGAAATGCCCTCTACAAAAAATCTCAAACAACTTCGAGGTCTTCAGGGCTGGTTGGAGTACATCAGAAGATTTATCTCAAATCTTTCTAGTCGGTGCCAACCTTTCACCAAGCTGATGCGAAGAATGCCTCCTTTGTGTGGGATGAAGCATGTCAGAGGGCATTCGATGAGATCAATACGTACCTCATCACTCCTCCAGTTCTAGTCTCCCCCTATACAGGAAAGCCATTCATCCTATATGTGAAGGCTTTAGACCATTTGTTGAGTGCAATGTGAGCCCAAAAGAATGATCAAGGATACAAGCAGGTCATTTACTACGAGTCACACAATAGTAGGAGTTGAGCACTAATACAATTCAATTGAAAAGGAATGCCTAGCCCTCATGTTCGTAGTTCAAAAGATGTGACACTACCTGGTCGGGCAATCCATCTGCATTGTACCCCGAGTGAATCCTCTTCAGATTCTAATGATGAAAACCGCTTGATCAACTCGCGGTTAGAAAAATAGGCCATCTAACTCTCTCAGTATGAGATGGAGTTTGTACCCTAGAAAGCAGTCAAGGGCCAAGCTTTGGCTGACTTCCGGCTGGTGGGAAATAAATGATTACCTCCTAAGTTGCAAGTATACAACTTATCAAGTTATAGTATAAAAGATTGTCGAATCCCACGAGGAAGGCGTTGTAAGATTATGTTCAAGTTTTGGTTCTCAAATTATGCGCGACAATTAGGAGTTTATGTACATGGTGAAAGTGGTCATGGAAAGATTAGAGAGTGGATTGTGAATTATGTGCAAAATAAATGAAATGAGGAAGAAAATGTGTTATGGAGAGATTGAGATTGTGAAGGTGAATAAGTGTAAATAAAAAGAAAACAAGATAGAGAGAGAGAGAGAGAGAGAGAGAGAGAGAGAGAGAGAGAGAGAGAGAGAGAGAGAGAGAGAGAGAGAGAGAGAGAGATAAATGAAAACTAAATCAAGAAATTAAAATCAAGAAGGCAAGATGGAGGATTCAATTAAAGATATCAAGGAATCTAGAATTGAATCCACTAGCTAATCTCACTTATAAAATATGAACCATTCTCTTTTATCACATTTTATTTTAGATTTATTAAGAATAGACTATCAAACCACTTAAGAAAATCATAACCTATCAAATTATCATCTAAATAAAATCAATACTCATGAGGAGAATAACAACAAGATAGTAATCCTAGAATTCATAAGCATAACCTATCAAACCACTTAAGGAAAACATAGACTATCAAATTCTTCTTCTATCGATTAGTTCTCTAGTTGATTAGCCTAAACATGATCTTTTAAGCATAAGAGAGTGATTCACAAATATAAAGAGAATTAGACTAGTTTCATGCAAAACTAGATCCCCACAAGAGGTTAGTTCCACATCTTTGGAAATAAAAAGAAAAGAAAATCAAGATGAGAGTAAGAGGAGGAGAATGAAAATTCAACTAATTACAAAAGAAAAGAAAAATAAAAGCAAAGAAAGAAAAGAAAAGAAAATCTAAACTAATAGCAATGAAAGTAAATTTACTCTATGAATTAAAGGCAAGACATGAAAATAAATTGCATGGAATTAAATTGCATGAAAGTAAATCTAAACTACAAAGTAATTAAATGAACAAGAAATGAAAAAGAAATACAAAAGAAAATAAAATAAAACCTACAACTCCTAATCTTCATCTCATCCTCCTTTGGTCCTTGGATAAGAAGAAGAGAAAGGAAATTAAAGGGGTGAAAAATTTTATTTATTGTGTAATAAAAGTTATAATTTTTGGAAGGTCTTCTCAATTAAGAGTAACCCTCCTCTCAAAATGGAGTTTTTACAAAATATTTCACACTCAAACCTCTCCCCTTCAACCCTTATTTATAGCCCAACGGAGTGAACATGAACCATTGGATCAAACTTGGCCATCAAGGAAGAGAAATCAGCCATTAATTGAAATCTGTTGCGAACCAACCGATAGGCCAATCGGTTGGCCAACCGGTTGGTCGACCGATTGGTCGACCGGTTGGTTTCCAACCGAATTTGTCTTTTCTTTATTTTTCTTCATGAATTTCTCTTGGACCACTTTGGTATCTTGGGCCTTCGTTTGTCTTCATATTTGGGCTTCAAAAATTGATAGAAAATCAGAGGATTTGAGTCATTTGGGCTCTTATTCATTAATACTCCATTAACCTGCAAATTAAGGTAAAAACGATTATTAGTAATATCTTTATTCATATAAAATAGGTAATGAGGGTATATTTTGTAATTAAAATGTGATAATCAAATACCCCCACACCTAAACTTTTGCTAGTCCTCTAGCAAAGAAAATAAAAAGAAAACCTAACTCACTTTCGCAGGAATCGCGATTGTATTTAGAGCATACAACAAGCCTTTAAACCCCTAGGTTACCCTAGTGGATGAGTTGTAGTCTCGTGAGGGTTTGCAGTAAATATACCCATAAAATTCAGTCAACTTGCCAATTTAAAATGTTAATGAAATAATTAATTCATTTAATATATTCAAACATTCCAATTGAAGTTGGTTAATACTCAAGAAAATATTTTATCATAACTCCAATGTAATTTTCTTAAGAAAATCCTTCCATTATAGTTATACAAAACCAAGTTTAACTTAGAAAAATAAAAGTTTTGAAGAGAACATGCTAGCTCTTTGTTTCAATAAAATTCAAGTCTCTTAATCAATTTATTTTTCAAAATATATAAATATAACTATATAGATATATTTGTTATATATATATATATATATATATATATATATATATATATATATATATATATATATATATATATATATATATATATATATATATATATATATATATATATATATATATATATATATATTGACAATCTTTATTCCATATTGATTTTGTTCTACTTTGTTGGACTTTCTAAGTGACCATTAAAGAGTTTTAGGCCAATGGATCCCAATCCAAGTGGGCTTAGGTCATTAAGTATGAAAATACTCCTTGGGCTTAATTACTCACCAACTTAGGCTTAATAAGATAGAACCACATTGAGTTCAAGATTTTTTTGCATTATATATATATATATGATGTATATATTTATATATGAGTATATGTATATATTTTGAAAGATATATAGATTAGGACAACTTGAAAATTTATTTTTAACTCTAAGCTAGACATGCAAAAATTTCATTACTTTAAAATCTAAGTTAAGACTTAAGTGAAGTATACTACTTTGAAAATCATTTCTTAAGAAATTTATTTGGAGTTATCATAAAAGGTAAACTTGAGTATAGAACTAACTAAGGATTAGAAGACTTAAATTCCATCAAATAGATCAATTATTAATCAACTCTATTAAGTTGGCAAGTGACTATTTTTTTTTTGAAGAGAGAAAAAAATGACATAAAAAGAAAAAAATGGTAAGAAAAAGAGGAAAATTGACTAAGCAAAAATGACTAATTCCCACCCCCACACCTAAATTTTGCATTGTCCTCAATGCAAATTCTATTATGCACAAAGTAAAACAGATAAGAATTGAAGCACTTACATTTGTTCGCTCGCTCAACAATGATAAAAATTCTGTAAATACCTTCAAGATGAGGGGTGAAGCCAAAATTTATTCTCTTTGTTTTGTTTTGTTTTTTTTTCAAATAAAGAACAATAAGAAACTCTCACATGAGAGAAGAATAAATTCTTTTATTATTATGAGACAAAGAATAAAAATGTAGAATAAAAGATGAAATATGAGAAGCTCACATTCTACATTAAATCCTACCTTATTGCTGAAAATTCTACCCCAAAATTTAAAGAATTTTAAGATGATATAATCAATGATGTTCTCAAATTCTAAAAATTCCAAGGTTTGCAATGATTTTTGTAGCAAATAAATGTAGGTATTATTGGTGTTATGCATTTTGAACTTAGCTTCTTTATTAACAAAAGTTTGTGCAATCAGTTATCTTGAAATTTTTCTCAAACATAAATTCTATATTTGAGGGTTTAAATTCTGATTGGTTATTTTCTAAAAGACTAAGTTCATCTGAAAAGAGTTCTTCAAAAGTTAAATCATAACTGCATGTATTTGACACAGTTTCCTCGTTCTCAAAAATCCAACCTGAGGTTGCCAATATCTGTAGTTCCTCACAAAAGATTTCCTCAAAACTTAGGTCAGATTCATTCTCTACTTTTGTTAAACTTTCTTGGATGTAATTGATTTCGAAAGGCTGATTTTCTGGATTGTTCTCTGCATTGAAGATATTGAGCTCAGCAGTCAAATTCCCAAAGGATAGTTTTATCTGACCAGTTCTACAATTAATGAGAGCATCAAAAGTGGCTAAGAATGGTCTACCTAAGATAACTGGGATTTGACTTTTGATATTGGAAACGGGTTGCGTTTCCATGACAATAAAATCAACAGGAAAAATAAACTCTCCAACCTTGATCAACACATCCTCTACCTTTTCCATAGGAATTTTTACGGATCTATCTGCTAATTGTAGGGTATATTTTGTTGGTTTAAGGTCACCTACACCTAGCTGTTGATACACTGAATAGGGAAGGAGGTTTACATTGGCTCCCAAGTCCAGAAGAGCTTTATCAATGCGAGTGTTGCCAATGACACAGGAAATAGTAGGACAACCAGGATCCTTGTATTTCAAAGGTATGGATTTTGAGAGTATATCACTGATATTGGCAGCAAGAAAGACTTTCTTTGGAACATTAATTCTTCTCTTCTTCGTGCACAAATTTTTTAAAAATTTTGCATATGAAGGAATTTGTTCAATGGCATCTAAGAGAGGAATATTGACTTTGACCTGCTTGAAAGTCTCTGGGATCTTCTCCTCTTGAGGGGAATATTTCCTAGGCTTAAGTCGATCTGGGTATGGAACAACTGGTTTAAACTGATCAAAATTAGGCTCAGGTTCCAGCTCTGGTTCATTGGAAGTGGGTGAGTTATCAGAAGGAAAAAGAATTTGTTCGGGTTCATGGGTTTGGTTTGGAGGCATTCTAACCTGATTATCAACTTCTCTACCTGATCGGAGTGAATGGATTGCATTCACTTGAGCCTCATAGGCTGAACTTGTGCTTGTGTCCTTTGGGTTGGTCACAGGTTGACTCGGAAAAGTTTCTTTCTCTCTCTCACTCATGGCATTAGCTAGTTGACCAAGTTGGGTTTCTAACCTAGCTATGGCTTGAGTGTTGGAAGTGAGGATTTTCCCGGTTGATTGCATGCAGGAATTCAATGTGTTTGATGTTTGAGTCAACAAGTTCGTGATTTGTGTTGAGGTTTTAATCAAAGTTTCCAGACCCTTTTCCAAAACATTAAGACGTTTATCATGATCAGCAATTTGAGGAGTGTGATTTACAGATTGATGATGAGGAGACTGATTTTGAAATGACAGATTCGGTTGTTGAAAATTGAGAGGAACTGTGTTTCCCCTTGGAAATTGTTGGTCGAAGAGGGAGTGAAATTTTGATTCCCGGAGTAGTTTCCCTGATTCCATGCAAAATTTGAATGATTTCTCCAACCTGGATTGTAGGTTGGAGAAAATGGATCATTCACCGGACACCGGAATGCAACGCTTATCCGACCTAGTGGTCGACGGGTCCTAAAAGAGGACATTCCTCCAAACATGAGATGGAGAAAGACAGCCAGACAACCGAGGTATAAACTTGGTTGATTTGAGCTGGAGCTCGTTCTTTGACTTCTAAAGCTTCTAACCTACACATGATTGTAGTCATCTTTGCTTCAGAGGCTATGTTCGTTTCTAAGGAAAGACCACTGGTTTTGGGTTGGGAAATTGATGAAACACGGTCATCACAAGGTTCCCACCGCATGGTTTTCTGATAAACTCTCTAAAAGTCCCAAGCTTCATCGGCATTTTTCTTCATGAAATCCCCTTGACACATTGACTCTAAGGAAGTTTTTGAAGAATAATCTAATCCTTCATAAATAATTTGACATAATCGCCACTTTTCAAGACCATGATGAGGACATTGGATAAGAAGATCCTTAAATTTATCAAAATACTTTCAAAAAGGTTCTCCTGGGACAATTTTAAAATTTTGAATGTTGTTTCTAAGCTTGACCGTTTTGTGGATAGGAAAGAATTTTTTCAGAAAAATTGTTACAAATTCACCCCAAGTTGAGATGGAATCTGTGGGTAAGCTATACAGCTATTTTTTAGCTTTGTCCTTAAGGGCAAAAGGAATAAATCGAAGTTTGATTGCATCCTCGGTTAAGTCCCTCATCTTGATCATGAGGTACACTTCTTCAAACTCGGAGATAAAGATATAAGCATCTTCGGTTTCGACTGCTAAGAATTTTGGAAGCATGTTTATAAAATGCGGTCTAAGTTCGAAATTGGTTCCATTTGCATCGGGGAGCTTAATGCACGAAGGGATTGCATTCTTAGTTGGGTAACAAACATCTTGAAGAACAGGTGGGTTGGTATTGGCCATTTCGTTTGGTTCAAGAGATGGATCAAAACGAATTAAACGATTGGTATTATCCCTAATCCAAGTTTGCATACACCAATTTTTTTTTTAAATTTATTTATTTTAAGAAAAAGGAAAAGAGAAAAAGTCAAGAAGATGATGAGAAAAAGAAAAAAGGAAAAACTAACTAAAAGCAAATCAAGACAATCACTTTTCAATCACCCTAACTCTAGGGTTAAGTCTAAACTTGACTTAGACCAGCTCCTAACTAAAAATTCCCTTAATAAAAAGATTAAAGTTTACTTGGATAATTAGCCAGGTAAGGATAGTACTAGAGCGAGATTAAAGATCAATTAAGTACCTCTTTCCTTACGGAGCGTCTTACGCAACCCCTAAACCTTGCCTTAGACACCAATTAATCCAAATAAACTTGGACCGGTTTACTTAAGGATTTCTTATTCCTTAATGAGCTCGAATTCTTAGGGGCCAACGTCTAATCAATTTTAAGAGGCTTGGGTATGTGTAGTGAGGAATTAGTGATTTTTGGGCTAAGGAAAGGGTGATGAAATCCCTCACTTTATCTTGATTAATGGGTTTTGCCCTTAAGATATTTTCAAGTGTGTGCCAAATCAAGATGCTCAAATCACTTTGGTGAATTCCTACTATTATATGAAATGCAACCCTAGAAATTAAAAGCAACTAAAAAGGATGCAAAATAAAAATCTTTTCATTTTTTATCATGGTCAACAATCAAAGAAATGAAGTTTATTATGGTAGAGAAATGTAAAATCTTTTTTTTTAATTTTTATTATTATTTTTTTAAATCCTAATTGTCTCTAATGTGGTGAACTATCTAAAGGGTGGAATTGAAAATACTAGAAAGAAGAGTTACCCACGCAAAAGCAATCCAAAGCCTCGTTGGAGGCAAATCATCAATCTTCGAATCTTCAATTCTTTATCTTCAAGCTCCAAGTTCCTTCACAAAAGAAAAATACACAAGTTAAAGAATAAAAATAAACAAAATCTTACTAAAAAGCACCTTCCCCGGTAACGGCACCAAAAACTTGGTGGGAAATATATGATTACCTCCTAAGTTGCAAGTATACAACTTATCAAGTTATAGTATAAAAGATTATCGAATCCCACGAGGAAGGCATTGTAAGATTATGTTCAAGTTTTGGTTCTCAAATTATGCGCGATAATTAGGAGTTTATGTACATGGTGAAAGTGGTCATGGAAAGATTAGAGAGTGGATTGTGGATTATGTGCAAAATAAATGAAACGAGGAAGAAAATGTGTTGTGGAGAGATTGAGATTGTGAAGGTGAATAAGTGTAAATAAAAAGAAAACAAGAGAGAGAGAGAGAGAGAGAGAGAGAGAGAGAGAGAGAGAGAGAGAGAGAGATAAATAAAACTAACTCAAGAAATCAAAATCAAGAAGGCAAAGATGGAGGATTCAATTAAAGATATGAAGGAATCTAGAATTGAACCACTAGCTAATCTCACTTATAAAATATGAACCATTCTCTTTTTATCATATTTTATTTTAGATTTATTAAGCATAGACTATCAAACCATTTAAGGAAAGCATAACCTATCAAATTATCATCTAAATAAAATCAATACTCATGAGGAGAATAACAACAAGATAGTAATCCTAGAATTCATAAGCATAACCTATCAAACCACTTAAGGAAAACATAGACTATCAAATTCTTCTTCTATCGATTAGTTCTCTAGTTGATTAGCCTAAACATGATCTTTTTAAGCATAAGAGAGTGATTCACAAATATAAGAGAGAATTAGACTAGTTTCATGCAAAACTAGATCCCCACAAGAGGTTAGTTCCACATCTTTGGAAATAAAAAGAAAGAAAATCAAGATGAGAGTAAGAGGAGGAGAATGAAAATTCAACTAATTACAAAAGAAAAGAAAAATAAAAGCAAAGAAAGAAAGAAAGAAAATCTAAACTAATAGCAATGAAAGTAAATCTACTCTATGAATTAAAGGCAAGACATGAAAGTAAATTACATGGAATTAAATTGCATGAAAGTAAATCTAAACTACAAAACAATTAAATGAACAAGACCGATTGGTCGATCGGTTGGTCGACCGATTGGTCGATCGGTTGGTCGACCGATTGGTCGATCGGTTGGTCGACCGATTGGTCGATCGGTTGGTCGACCGATTGGTCGATCGGTTGGTCGACCGATTGGTCGATCGGTTGGTCGACCGATTGGTCGATCGGTTGGTCGACCGATTGGTCGATCGGTTGGTCGACCGATTGGTCGATCGGTTGGTCGACCGATTGGTCGATCGGTTGGTCGACCGATTGGTCGATCGGTTGGTCGACCGATTGGTCGATCGGTTGGTCGACCGATTGGTCGATCGGTTGGTCGACCGATTGGTCGATCGGTTGGTCGACCGATTGGTCGATCGGTTGGTCGACCGATTGGTCGATCGGTTGGTCGACCGATTGGTCGATCGGTTGGTCGACCGATTGGTCGATCGGTTGGTCGACCGATTGGTCGATCGGTTGGTCGACCGATTGGTCGATCGGTTGGTCGACCGATTGGTCGATCGGTTGGTCGACCGATTGGTCGATCGGTTGGTCGACCGATTGGTCGATCGGTTGGTCGACCGATTGGTCGATCGGTTGGTCGACCGATTGGTCGATCGGTTGGTCGACCGATTGGTCGATCGGTTGGTCGACCGATTGGTCGATCGGTTGGTCGACCGATTGGTCGATCGGTTGGTCGACCGATTGGTCGATCGGTTGGTCGACCGATTGGTCGATCGGTTGGTCGACCGATTGGTCGATCGGTTGGTCGACCGATTGGTCGATCGGTTGGTCGACCGATTGGTCGATCGGTTGGTCGACCGATTGGTCGATCGGTTGGTCGACCGATTGGTCGATCGGTTGGTCGACCGATTGGTCGATCGGTTGGTCGACCGATTGGTCGATCGGTTGGTCGACCGATTGGTCGATCGGTTGGTCGACCGATTGGTCGATCGGTTGGTCGACCGATTGGTCGATCGGTTGGTCGACCGATTGGTCGATCGGTTGGTCGACCGATTGGTCGATCGGTTGGTCGACCGATTGGTCGATCGGTTGGTCGACCGATTGGTCGATCGGTTGGTCGACCGATTGGTCGATCGGTTGGTCGACCGATTGGTCGATCGGTTGGTCGACCGATTGGTCGATCGGTTGGTCGACCGATTGGTCGATCGGTTGGTCGACCGATTGGTCGATCGGTTGGTCGACCGATTGGTCGATCGGTTGGTCGACCGATTGGTCGATCGGTTGGTCGACCGATTGGTCGATCGGTTGGTCGACCGATTGGTCGATCGGTTGGTCGACCGATTGGTCGATCGGTTGGTCGACCGATTGGTCGATCGGTTGGTCGACCGATTGGTCGATCGGTTGGTCGACCGATTGGTCGATCGGTTGGTCGACCGATTGGTCGATCGGTTGGTCGACCGATTGGTCGATCGGTTGGTCGACCGATTGGTCGATCGGTTGGTCGACCGATTGGTCGATCGGTTGGTCGACCGATTGGTCGATCGGTTGGTCGACCGATTGGTCGATCGGTTGGTCGACCGATTGGTCGATCGGTTGGTCGACCGATTGGTCGATCGGTTGGTCGACCGATTGGTCGATCGGTTGGTCGACCGATTGGTCGATCGGTTGGTCGACCGATTGGTCGATCGGTTGGTCGACCGATTGGTCGATCGGTTGGTCGACCGATTGGTCGATCGGTTGGTCGACCGATTGGTCGATCGGTTGGTCGACCGATTGGTCGATCGGTTGGTCGACCGATTGGTCGATCGGTTGGTCGACCGATTGGTCGATCGGTTGGTCGACCGATTGGTCGATCGGTTGGTCGACCGATTGGTCGATCGGTTGGTCGACCGATTGGTCGATCGGTTGGTCGACCGATTGGTCGATCGGTTGGTCGACCGATTGGTCGATCGGTTGGTCGACCGATTGGTCGATCGGTTGGTCGACCGATTGGTCGATCGGTTGGTCGACCGATTGGTCGATCGGTTGGTCGACCGATTGGTCGATCGGTTGGTCGACCGATTGGTCGATCGGTTGGTCGACCGATTGGTCGATCGGTTGGTCGACCGATTGGTCGATCGGTTGGTCGACCGATTGGTCGATCGGTTGGTCGACCGATTGGTCGATCGGTTGGTCGACCGATTGGTCGATCGGTTGGTCGACCGATTGGTCGATCGGTTGGTCGACCGATTGGTCGATCGGTTGGTCGACCGATTGGTCGATCGGTTGGTCGACCGATTGGTCGATCGGTTGGTCGACCGATTGGTCGATCGGTTGGTCGACCGATTGGTCGATCGGTTGGTCGACCGATTGGTCGATCGGTTGGTCGACCGATTGGTCGATCGGTTGGTCGACCGATTGGTCGATCGGTTGGTCGACCGATTGGTCGATCGGTTGGTCGACCGATTGGTCGATCGGTTGGTCGACCGATTGGTCGATCGGTTGGTCGACCGATTGGTCGATCGGTTGGTCGACCGATTGGTCGATCGGTTGGTCGACCGATTGGTCGATCGGTTGGTCGACCGATTGGTCGATCGGTTGGTCGACCGATTGGTCGATCGGTTGGTCGACCGATTGGTCGATCGGTTGGTCGACCGATTGGTCGATCGGTTGGTCGACCGATTGGTCGATCGGTTGGTCGACCGATTGGTCGATCGGTTGGTCGACCGATTGGTCGATCGGTTGGTCGACCGATTGGTCGATCGGTTGGTCGACCGATTGGTCGATCGGTTGGTCGACCGATTGGTCGATCGGTTGGTCGACCGATTGGTCGATCGGTTGGTCGACCGATTGGTCGATCGGTTGGTCGACCGATTGGTCGATCGGTTGGTCGACCGATTGGTCGATCGGTTGGTCGACCGATTGGTCGATCGGTTGGTCGACCGATTGGTCGATCGGTTGGTCGACCGATTGGTCGATCGGTTGGTCGACCGATTGGTCGATCGGTTGGTCGACCGATTGGTCGATCGGTTGGTCGACCGATTGGTCGATCGGTTGGTCGACCGATTGGTCGATCGGTTGGTCGACCGATTGGTCGATCGGTTGGTCGACCGATTGGTCGATCGGTTGGTCGACCGATTGGTCGATCGGTTGGTCGACCGATTGGTCGATCGGTTGATTTCCAACCGAATTTGTCTTTTCTTCATTTTATTCTTCACGAATTTCTCTTGGATCACTTTGGTATCTTGGGCCTTTATTTGTCTTCATATTTGGGCTTCAAAAATTGGTAGAAAATCAGAGGATTTGAGTCATTTGGGCTCTTATTCATTAATACTCCAATAGCCTGTAAATTAAGGTAAAAATGATAATTAGTAATATCTTTATTCATATAAAATAGGTAATGAGGGTATAAATTTGTAATTAAAATGTGATAATCACTCGCAAATCACCCGATGCTCAAGTACTCAAAACTCTACGAGGATATCCTAGATGAAGTCTACGAGTCCAACATAATAACTAACGAGCAAACTTGGCAAATGTGGTTCAACAGAGATTTTAAAGTGGGGCCGGATGGACACATCATTGTTGGGATTGGGATCATATTTATCACACCCAGAAAACATGTCATCTTGTAGTCATTCTCTCAGACCGAGCCATGTTCCAACAATATTGTCGAGTATGTGGTCAAACACGATGATTTACTTCCGTACTATAATAAAACTTGAGGAATGATGAAGGATTCCGTGAGGCCAGCATCACTCATGTAGGATGATTACAAAACCCTTATATAGATGCGCTAGCAAGACTAGCAGCTACTTTAGCATTACCCCATGGGACCTACCGAGATGTGATGGTGGGTAGTCGACATCTGTATTTCCTAAAGATGGAACTCAAGGCGCTCAAATCCACGGAGGCTAATGCGATGATGACCATCTCAGGTGGTCGATACTAGATTTTCCCCATCATTGATTACATCCTTCACAAAATCCTACCAGAGGATCTAAAGGAGGCAACATTAGTGAGAAGATGCTTAGCGAGGCTCTACTACGATGCTGGCATGAAAATACTATTGTTGCTTATTTGAAGGAATATTTATATGGTGCCTGTCCATGGTGAAAGGCAAGGGGGTAGTGGAGGAGGCCCACGGTGGTATGCTTAGAGCTTATCAAATGGATCCCAAGCTTCATGAGCAACTCCATTGGTTGGGCTATTATTGGCCAATGATGGTCGCCTACGCGATGGAACATTGCCCTACCTATCAACATCATACCAACTTCATCCATCAAGCCTCAGGATATCTCCACCTGACCATGTCCTTGTGGCCATTTGAGATAAGGGGGAATGGATGTTATTAGTCCGATCAGCACACTATCCACTAGAGGACATCGGTTCATCTTAGCCATAACCGACTACTTTTCAAAATGGCCTGAAGTAGTGCCACAGAGGGAGATTAAGACTAGGAATGTGGTCAATTTTCTTAGACACCATGTCATATACCACTTCGATATACCCAAATAGATTGTCCATGACAACGATCCTCAGTTCATTAGTCACGCATACAGATGATTTTGTAATAAATTCCTGATTGAAGACATGACTCAACACCTTACAACCCAGTTGCTAAGAGGTTGGTCGAAGCCTTCAATAAGACCATCATCAAGATAATGAAGAAATTTATCATGGGAAACAAACACGATTGGGATGAGAAGTTAGGTGAGTGCCTGTGGGCCTACCACACCATTGTAAAAAACCCAATGGGGAACACTCCGTTCACCTTGATCTATGGATGTGAGGCCGTTATCCCGTTGGAGCTCTAGATCCCATTGCTTCACATTGCCTTGATGATGCAAATGACTTTTGAGGATAATGCTAATCTCCGCCTTTGAGAGTTGGAAGCCTTAGACGAAAAGCACCTAGCCTTTCAGCAACATATCGAGCTTTATCAAACACAACTCTCCAAAATATTCAATAAGAAGGTCAAGAAGAGGATATTCTAGATAGGTGACATGGTCCTAACCATGTTACAACCCATGATTCCCACACACAGTTCACAAAAAAATTCGATGAGAAATGGAAGGGCCATTTGTAATAGAGTCAGTCTATTGAACAGTGCCTATCACCTCATTGATGAGAAGGGAAATTTACAGATGTTCTTAATCAGTGGCCAACACTTGAATAAGTACTATCAGTGATCACCTATGCTACAGGGGGTCCTCCGAGTGTTAGATATTTTGTCAAAGTTATGAATTAGGCTGTGTTTTTCTTTTTTTTTTGACCTGAAAGGTCCTTTCATAGTGAAAAGTTTGTGTCCGATGAAATTTCTAATCAAGTATCATAAGAAATTATGACAATGACTAACTCTTATGCCCTCAACAAGAAAAAATATTTTCATTAATAAACCTTAAAAGTCACGTTGTGTAGCATACAAAAGGGCAAATACTAAAAAAATAAGGATATTGATACGCGAATTGCTCAAGAGGACAATTGCTCTTTGGGCGACTTAGCTCAAGCAGTCTATGATTGTAATGAGCCCGACTACTATCATCCCACCACTAGCATCACCATCGATGAGGGTCGTGCCCAAGCACACTCTTTGAAGAAGAGCGTAGCTAAGGGTAAGGGGAAACATCCTGCTGAGCCTAGCCAACCTGGCCCTAAGTAGAAGAGGATGAAGATGCTGAGTGAAAGTCTTGGTAGGACTCTGACCACTCCGAGGACTCATGGGGGGACCAAAAGGAATCCACCTATTGAGTAAGGCTGCTCCGACTTCAAGAGGAACCTCAGAAGTCAGTGACGAGGAAGAACATCAATCCCGAGAAGGAAGTAAAGTCGGAGGTGTCCAACTTCCCCCTTCTAATACAAATCATTTATGCTTCGGCTTTTCACTAACTTGACTTTTTTCCCAGGACTCTTATATGAGGATCGGTGCCTGAGTGAGGAGGTAGGGATTGAAGCTAGGGGACAATGTACCCTGGGTATGATAATAGTAGAGGTATGATTCTTTTCACCTTGCATCAGAAGCATCTAATTCTTTCTCTTGAAACTAACTTGTTCTACTCTTTAGAGAGCTTACCCACTGTTCAGTCTTTAGGTGATGCGGGCAACAAGGCTAACTTGTAGAGATGATAGATCTTTCCTTTCTGGATTACACGGATGCTAGTACATAGGGGGTATCTAGTTCGTCGAGTCGCATGGATGCGTCACCTATTGGGGCCATGTCGAGGTAAGTGGAGAATATTCTCGATGCGCGTGGCCTCCCAGTCTCCAAACACTCATGTCTTGCACTAGAATTTCTCCCCATTTGACCATAGTTTTGGAGGTGTTTAGGGGGATGGGGCCTGCTATTTCCATTGCCCCTATTCGTCGGCTTGAGACCAGAGCATTCAAGGACTCTTCAGGTGGCAAACTGCCTTTTAGAGAGGAGTAAGCATGAATTTCTCCAGCCGCTCAAGAAAAAGAGGTGTAGGATGTAGGAGACTCGATGGTCATCTCACCGTCTCGTAGTAGGTTTGTCATTGTCATTGGCCAACCTATTTTGCTTATAGTAATCTCAAATTATGACTTTACATCTCGTCGCAGGTGGAAATTATCGAGCTGAGGGTACGATTCAAGAAATGATGGCCTGAGAAGGAGGAGAAATCCCTTTCCTCATATGTCAGCGGTGAGTCTCTTACTTTTGTTTTGAAGTTCTAAAGCACCTTAATATTCATCCCTTTGGCAAATTCTCATTCAGGCATGTAGACTAGTGTTCCGACATCTCGAGACTGGGAGGGAACAATTAGCACATCTATTGTTCCTCCTGCTACACTTGCTCCGGTGAAGACATTAGTACCAATGTGGACGTAATGATTGAGATTTTTGGTTCATGTTTCTTATAAATAATTTATTTTCATGAGAACCTTAGATTTAAATAAATAGTTCAATTAGAATATCATGTGAATTGTTAGAGGCCCACAAGAGGAAGTTTGTTTTGACTAAAATCATGCCATCTTTAATTAAGGCACATTTTGGTTTTATCCACTAACACATACCCATTATGCTTAAATCTTAACCACTAACTACATTATCCCTAAATCTAAGGGAATTCTAACTAATCCTATCTCCTTAAAACAAATCCCTCAATCTCTCTCCCTGATATCATCTCACGGAAGGGAAAATCAGAGAGACCAAGTCTCTACTGCTAGAGAGGAGAGAGGAGATTGAGTTCAAGGTTTTTCATCGTTTGGTCAGAAATTGAGGCAAGCGTTTTTTTCTAAACCTATTTTCAAAAAATTTTCTCCATCTTCTTGATTCTGAAATTCTAGGGTAGTTAATAGTTTTATTGTATGCTCTCTAAATGGTGACAATAATATTGTCTGCTAGTTGTTTCTTAGGATTTCTTGGTACTAGGTCCAGTTGTAGTACTTTTGACATTTCACTAATATATGGCTTTAAAATACTCGTTGATGATCATATGCTTAAGTTATTCTTTTTCCTATGAAGATCACATGATGGATTTCCTCTCATTTATGTTTTCTATAATTTGTTGGTTATTATCCTAGGTTATCTGCTTATAGTAATCTCAAATTATGACTTTACATCTCGTCGCAGGTGGAAATTATCGAGCTGAGGGTACGATTCAAGAAATGATGGCCTGAGAAGGAGGAGAAATCCCTTTCCTCATATGTTAGCGGTGAGTCTCTTACTTTTGTTTTGAAGTTCTAAAGCACCTTAATATTCATCCCTTCGGCAAATTCTCATTCAGGCATGTAGACTAGTGTTCCGACATCTCGAGACTGGGAGGGAACAATTAGCACATCTATTATTCCTCCTGCTACACTTGCTCCGGTGAAGACATTAGTACCAATGTGGATGTAATGATTGAGATTTTTGGTTCATGTTTCTTATAAATAATTTATTTTCATGAGAACCTTAGATTTAAATAAATAGTTCAATTAGAATATCATGTGAATTGTTAGAGGCCCACAAGAGGAAGTTTGTTTTGACTAAAATCATGCCATCTTTAATTAAGGCACATTTTGGTTTTTATCCACTAACACATACCCATTATGCTTAAATCTTAACCACTAACTACATTATCCCTAAATCTAAGGGAATTCTAAGTAATCCTATCTCCTTAAAAACAAATCCCTCAATCTCTCTCCCTGATATCATCTCACGGAAGGGAAAAAAAATCAGAGAGACCGAAGTCTCTACGGCTAGAGAGGAGAGAGGAGATTGAGTTCAAGGTTTTTTCATCGTTTGGTCAGAAATTGAGGCAAGCTTTTTTTCTAAACCTATTTTCAAAAAATTTTCTCCATCTTCTTGATTCTGAAATTCTAGGGTAGTTAATAGTTTTATTGTATGCTCTCTCTAAATGGTGACAATAATATTGTCTGCTAGTTGTTTCTTAGGATTTCTTGGTACTAGGTCCAGTTGTAGTACTTTTGACATTTCACTAATATATGGCTTTAAAATACTCGTTGATGATCATATGCTTAAGTTATTCTTTTTCCTATGAAGATCACATGATGGATTTCCTCTCATTTATGTTTTCTATAATTTGTTGGTTATTATCCTAGGTTATCTGCTTATATTAATCTACTAAGCACCTTATGTTTATATTTCACAATGCAGGTTGTTTACTATATGCTTTGTTAACTATGGTTTCCATTAGGTATCTGTACGTTTGATGTAGGCTCTTTCAAAGTATAGCTATATGTTTTATAGTATTAACAAAAGGTTCTTGTTATAAATCATAAATTTTGATTTGCGTGTTATGTTCAAATCCAGTGTTCATATAGTTGATATTGTGAGTTAGGTTTGAGGTTTAACTATTATCATGTTCAAATTGAGATCCTTTATTAAGGATCCATCGTTAATGATTTGTAGCCATGTTTCCTTGTAAAATTCTCTTTTCAAATGATATATTATATATTTAGCAAAGGAATTAAATTTTTTCTATAGACAATTTTAAAAATCTGTATTTTTGAACTATATACTTTCACAGTACCATTTGGGTTTATGACGAGATAGAGGTTTTACCACATTTTAAAACAAGTACAACTTTATTAGTAAATTTATCAAAACTTTATGAAGAGAAAATAAATTATTGTATTTGGTTTGGTAGCATAAAAGTTCAGTCAAATTTGAGCTCATTATTAGTTATTTAGTGACTCATTGACTGTGAATATTATTTTTCTTGGTGATTACTTTATTTCTTAAAGATTTGGTTTTCTTTAGAGTTTTCAAGCTAGTTAAAATTTAGTTTTTCTTTACTCAATAATAATTGGCTTTGAAATTAAAAATACTTTTTATCAACAAATTTTTCAGAAGATACCTCAAGCTCTCTTGAACATTCTCCATTTTAGTTCATATCCTTAAGCAACAAAATCAAATCAAATTGTTTTAGCCCAAAGACCAAGCTCTTAACCTAGACTGCACTCCACCGATCAAACCGTAACCCAAGGTGGACCAAACCGAGAAATCGAGCGGACCCGGACCGAGAACCCAGTCCGGACCCGGACCGGGCCGAGCCGGACCAGTTAGACCGGAGCTAACCCTAGTTCGGTTCAGTCCAGTCCAGACCAGACCCATTCTACTGGAACTAGTCCAATCAAGCTGGACCTTAACCTAAGTCAGAGCTGAACTAAACCAGATCGAACCAGTCTTGAACCCAACCGAGCACAATTCAAGTCAAACTCGAGTTCATTTGGGTTACATTTCTTTTATCTATATTCTGTGTTACTGGTACATTTTCATTAGACATGATCAGCGTATCTAGTAATTGTTTGTGCTATAATTGATATTTGTTCTCGATTGATGATGACTTGTGTTGACATATGTACAAAATACATAACTCTTGCTTGACCACATAGTGACGTTAATAGATAGGTAGATTGTGCATGAATACATATCCCGTCAGGATGTGGATTGTAAGTATGAACTTGTGGAATTGGCTAGTTTCATGGATTATCTTGGTCATGTTTAAAGTTCATGTTTTATGGGATATCGTACGATAAAGATTCAAATGCCTAAATAGGCAAGATCATTTTGGTATTGTCTATTTAAATCATTGGAAACAATTATATTAGTATACAACATTTCATGCACAATCAAAATTTTAAATTGATATCACGGGGTTTAAAAAAAGGGGGAGTTAGAGAATGTGGATGAAAATGTATATAAGCGGTACTCTTGTTATCCGGATATTCATGTTTCAGGATCATGTTTAAGGAGGCCAAGTGCCATAATTATTTTTATCATGTTCTCATGTTCCCAGGGCTTACGGAAGCCGACTTATATACATGAAAGTCTACACCTCTAATTCAAATAACCTAAAATAAAAATGTTTTACATGTGTGATTGTGACAGTGAAGGACTTGAATGTTGTAGATAATGTTTTTAGTTTTATTACCTTTTTATTTTATTTTTTTAAAGTACATGCATGTTATTCAACATGTTTCGATGTAGTAGTAGAAATTTCAGATAATGTTATATTAGTAACCTACATGTATTACATCCCACACACTTGCACATGCACTTATCCTTCATTTTACACGCTTGTTGGGAGTTTTCTGACTCCCCTAGGGTTTGTTTACCCCAGACAGGGGAATTGGTCTTTCTTAGCAGGATCGAGAGTATTTTCAAGAGCAAGCTCAGAGGCAGTGATCACATTCTTCTTGGACGATTTTCTTATCTTTTCCTTCAGATTAGGTATTTCATGTTAGATATTATCTTTTACCTGCATGTGGCATTTCTTTGAAACATTTGGATGTATCTCCTATTATTCCATTGAGATAGGTGTAGTTCCTTTTGAGACTCTTACTGTCCTTAAATATCTTTTTATCCTCTTACTTTATAATTTTATTTTTCTTAATTTATCAATGTGTAAATGCTCTGTAGATAGAATTTATTGGAAAGTTTATAAGCATGGTGATTTTCTAGAGACGTGAATGCAATCATGTAGAAAAAATTTTTACGATTGCATTGTGATCGAGTCACGCCAATATAGTTGAATTTTTGGAACCGGGGCGTGACAGTGGATGCATCCTTCGACAAGGTGATCACCTTGTCTGACGAGTCCCAATATAGCAAAGGTGCCGGAGTCAAAGATGACACGGGGATGAAGGATACTTTGAGTGTTTATGGGAATGCTGATGGGGGCAAAGGAGCTCGCAAATCTAATTGTCGGTTTCAAGGTTATGAAGGAGGCTCGGTCGTCGGCACTCACATCTACAACCATTTTGGGACAACCCTCGGCAGAAGATTATATTCTCAGTATGATTCAGTTAATGCAACATTCTTTGATGTTGCGATCGGAGGGTGGTTCATTGTCTTCAACACTCCATCAGTGCTTCAAGCAGGGGGTACCCCAAAGGGTCTATTGTAACTCCCCCAGAGATACATAAAAATTGGGCATGACCCATCCGTAATAAGGAGAGTCAACTTGCACAATTTTTACATACACTCCCCCAGAGGTACATTACACCTCTGAACATTGCTAATCCTTCAAACCTGATATGTTAACACCACACCTCTTTCAGTATCTAATATGTCAACACCACACCTCTATCAGTATGATTCTATCGACCGGTTAACATTATACCTCTATCGAATCCTCTACTCGTATAGGCGAGTTGAATCTCAACTATTTTTCCCCTTAGAGTCATTCGTGATACTAAATTTCATACGATATGTTAATATTTCACCTCTGTTGTTTGAATCCAAAAGTAAAAAGTTCTTTATTGCCAAAAAGAGAACTAAATCATTTAAAAAGTGAAGGATGCGACATGAAGATAAGCCTAGATCATTGGCGATACAACACCTGATATGTTTGATGCACTAAGCCATTCCAATTTTGCGCGCATCAAGGGCACCCTTCAAAGCCTGCTCCTCCAAAGCCTCCGGACCAGCACGAGCTGCTTGGGCTTCGACAGCTTCCAACCGAGCCCGTTCCATCTTTAAGCGTTCCGCCCTATGCGTACGTTCAGTGACCAATTTAGCGGACTTAGCCTCAAGCTCCTCCTTTTGCTTCTGAGCTGCCTCCAACTTAGCCTGCGCTTTGGCTATAATAGCCTTAGCCACACTGATAGTGGCCTCCCTCTCAAAAATAGCGCTGGCAATTTTAGTAATCTCACTATCAATCTCAGCAACGTAGGTGGTTAGTTCCTGAAGCCGTAGATTGACTTCTTCCACCTCCTTGCGGGCAGCCTCTTCAAGTTTACGACACTCTACCGTAAGATGATAGAACTCAAGCTCTGCAATAGTGGTGACTTTGGCCTCATGAAGATGTTGCAACTCTAGAAAATAGAGTTCAACTTGGTCAATCATCTTCTTGTAAGGCTCAACACGTTCAGCTCCAGCAATTGATGCAAGGATGTCAAGCTGACTCCGCAATAATCACTTAGTACGGGAAGATAAGCCTTTTTAGCAATCAGAGCACTTTCAACGCTCTGATTGAACAACTTTATCAGACTTTTAGCTTGGATCTGAATATTCAATTCGATTGAGTCATTAGAATCTGGGGATGAAGGAGCTTCCACTGGCCTCGACGGTTCTGCTTTAGTAGGCACGACTAAAGACTCGGTCACCACGAACAACTCAGTCGATGTTGTTCTCAGTTGATCCCCGCCTGACATAAAATATGTAGTGAGTGAAGCCAAAATGGTCGAAATATCAATTGAAGTAGAGGAAGCGGGAGTCATTGTGACCAAAGGCTTGGAGTGCTGTATGACCAGCGCTGTCGTCGTGGGTATGACCTAGGCTCGATATCAATGTTGGCAATCTTGGTCCATGGTTCTATAAACTTTTTCACTGATGCCATAGGTCTAATTTCAATCTTGGGTTCGAAAAACTTGGAGGCACCCCCATTTCATCTGCTCGAGGAAGTGGAGAAATCAGCACATCTCCTTCAGATTTGGATTTTATAATTGACTCTTTCTTCCTCTTCCTCTTCCAAATCCACCCAGTCGACGTGCGTGGATTCCTTATCTGCAAACTAGGAGTACACGTCATCAGAGTATATACTTACCGAGATGGTGACAATAAAGGGAAAATTACCTAAAGTAGCCACATGTTCAGCCACTGGCTCATGCGCTGAGACTACAGGGGATTTTTCCTTTGCCTTAGGAGGTTCCTCTATTACTAGAGATTTCTCCTTCAAAGGCAATTCCAAGCATCAACGTTTAGGTGGCTCTTGCGGGTGTTGAACTTGTCATGGTCTTTTTCCACGAGCTCCTCTACCTGCTACTCTTGATGGATCATCGGCTCACGTATGCTGATGCCAACGGTCTATGTAGCGGTGACTTGTCAGCGGGTGCACCTGAGTAATCATCATCCCCATCTAAGCTAGCTTCTGCTAGGTACTCTTGGAGCCCAGGTGCTTGACTTTAGGATCCTTTCTTGGAAGCCTCTTAGTACTTCCGGATAATCCACTTTACACCAATCTTGTTCACCTAGAAGTTTAGATTGAGGACATTCACCGTGCTATACCACTTATAAAATCCTAACATTATATAGTAGTTAGGAATATTGTAGGCCAAGATGAATGTAGTGCCGGTGCCCCTAGCAGCGAAGTGATACCAAGCACGGGCTCCATTAACAAGACTCCCAAAATGTGATAGCCCTATATTCGGATTACTAACATAAAGTTGGTCATATCCAAACTACCGCAAAATAGCAAGGTAGATAGGGCTCGATATAGCACTTGGTCCCATTTAAGCGAGCAACGAGATGCCCAGGTCTGATATTAACCAGTCAGTTGAAACAACTGCTGGTTAGGCAAGTAAATCCATTAGGACAAAGACCATCTTCAAATTCATCTCCAAAGTTGGTTGATAGTGGGTAAATAATGCAAAGTTATAAGTGCACACCTATCAAGTTATAGTATAGAGAGATGTCGATCCCACGAGGAAGATGTGTAGGAAATATTCTAAATTAGATCCTAGAAATATGTGTGGACAAAGAGTAGTGAAAGTGTAGAGATATAGAGAGTGTGTAATTATTTGCTAATAAAAGAAAACTAGAACAAGAAGAGAGAAAGAGAGTGAATAAATAAAAGAAAAATGAAGAATAACAAGTAGGAGAAATAAGAAAATAGAAAAGAACGAAATCAAAAAGAGAAAAATTAACCAAAAAGAGGAAAATCACAACAAGTAAAAGATGGAGGAAATCAAGTAGAGAAATTAGGAATCTAGAATTGAATCCATTAGTTAATTTCATTTAGAATTCATGAACTACTATCTTTTATCATATTTTATTTTAGATTTATTAAGCATAGATTATAAAACTACTAAACGAAGCATAATCTATCAAATTATCATCCAACCAAAATTTCATTTATGAAAAGAACAACAACTAGATAATAATTCTAGATTTCATAAGCATAACATATCAAACCACTTGAGATAAACATAGATTATCAAATTTTTCTTCCACCAATTAGTTCTCTAGTTGATTATCTTAAACATGATCATTTTAAGCACAAAGAGAGCAATCCACAAGTTATAAAAGAAATCAAACTAGTTTCATATAATTTTAAATTCCTACAAGATTTTAGTTACTCAATTTATAAAATAAAAGCATTGAAGTAAAATCTCAACTAGAAAGCATGAAAGAAGGAGATCTAATTTACAAGAAAATAGAAACTAACTACAAAATAAAAATAAGAACAAGAAAATAGAGATCTAAACTATGAGCATAAAAGAAATCTAAATAACAAAAATAAAAGGGCATAAAAGTAAATCTACACTACAAAATAAAATGCAAGAAATTAAATTCTACAAAGCACGAAAAATAATAATAAAATAAAAGCATGAAAGTAATTCTATACTACAAGGCATCAAAATAAATCTAATCTACCAACATAAATTTAAAAAAATAATAATATCCTAAAACATGAATTTCTAAAGTAAGAAAATAAAAGAGAAAAATAAAACTTACATTGCAATAGGTTGGCCCCTTGAAAGCAAATCTTCATCTTCATCTTCATCAATAAAGAAGAAGAAAAGAAAATTTAAAAGGTGAATTTTTTTTTTATTAATTGTAAATAAAATTTACAATTTTGGAAGGTCTTTTCAACTAAGAGTAACCCTCCTCTGCAAATAGAGTTTTTACAAAAAAATTTCACTCAAACCCTCACTCGCTACCCCTAATTATAGAGTAATCCAATCAATATTAGCTCTTAGATCAAACTTAACCCCAAGTTACACAATTTTAGCTTTTGATTCGTAACTATTTACTGGGTATCGATACTAGTATCGATACTGCTTCAATAGAAGTATCGATACTCCTATCGGCACTTCTTTGCTTCCTCTTCTTTTGCCTGAAGTTCTTTTGCTCTTTTGTGTGGGCTTCCATGGGCTTCTTTTGTCTTAATCTTGGGCTTCAATGAGAGAGTTATGAGTTCTTTTGGGTTCTTATTCCTTAATCCTTTATTTCCTGCAAATTAAAATAAAAACACTTATTAGCTAATATTTTATTCAAAATAAGATGGATAATGAGGGCATAAAAGTACAATGAAATATAATGATCATTGCGCCAGCAATCTTGGGAAGCAACAACAGAGATGACAATGATCTTTGTTCCGCACAATTCGGGGATCCCCATAGCATACTTGACCGTCCACTTTGAGGACTCATACCGCTATAGTAATGTGACCCCTTCTTCACACCTGGTGGGGAAAACATAAGCAATGAGCAATGGAGCATATACCACACTATCAAATAGGTGTACGGTAGCTCCACCCTGGAATTTGGGACTTCTTCTCTTGGGCATCCACCCTGCTGATTCATATATTCAGTTGCTAAACCCCTTAATTCATGATGAATGCAGCTGATCATGGCTGAGAGAAAAGCCAAATTGAATCCGTGAGCAATCAAGATTGATATATGGTGTTTTGGACAAGAGGGCACAATGAATCCTTTCAACCAGATTGAAAGGAACCCCGCAACCAAAGTTTAGACGGAGATAGGTTCTTCGGTCTGATGATGGAAGCTTTTGGATGTATCTCCTGCATGGAATCTGCACTCATCCGATACAACAGTATGAAGTACAAGACCATGATTAATTTATTTTTCTACTTCAAGCCCAATACTCAGAGTAATAGCTCCACTTTCCCTTTTTTACTCATGTTCCTGAAGAGATATTCTGCCCAAGGTACGTGAGTAACATGGGGACCATGAGTGGCATTGGCAACCATCTGGTGGCAGATGTAGAAGTGGCAAATCAACTCTCAGAACGTCTCACCAACATGGGCTACTCCAATGTCCCCCACTAGAGTGAAGAAAGTATTGCTGTCAACATTATACAGCGCAAGGATGTTGTATTATACCGATGCACAAATCTCAACGCCATATTGGAAAGCTCTCACTGCAGAGTAGAGCCCAACCTCCATTAGTCTCTCTCCAAATGTGGTAAGGGCAAATTGACCAATCGAGCACACTTTGTGTCAGTCGATCTAACCAACCCAGAGACCTAGCATCCTCCTCCGAATACTGTCCATTGAGGTCAGCAAATTGATTGGCAAACACATTGGGGACCACATGGATCTCATTTGCTGGAGTTTCCTCTTTGATAGAGGCAGGACAAAGACCAACGATGCCAAGGCCAAAACACCCCTCCTGACGGAAGCCACCTTCATGTTTCAAGCTTCCCACCATCACACTGTCCTACTTGTTGATGATTGTGAATCACATTAGATGAGAAACAGTAAGGTGCTACACGAACATGAATGATACTTGCCGCTCCATTGTTGGCAAGTAAAAATAGCAATCTCCTTGAGCGTAATACCAACGCTCCTTCTCCTAGTTAAAAATAGAAGTGCCTCCTAGGTTGCCATCACCGAATAAAAACTGTGGCTTCCCTTTTTAGGATAGAGAACTCAGCATCCGTGATAAGCTCTCTTAAAGTGGCAGCACTCCCATGACAGATCACGTCAATCCGTTATTGGCTGCTCTCTTCGAAGAACATAAGAATGGTGCCTCTAAAGAGGTGCGACGTTGGTGGATCTTGAGCTCCGTTGTGTCCAAGTGATTATATCGGCTAACAGGTGTATTTGGCAGAGGACCGCATAGAGAAGAGAAAATGAGTTAGAATGTTGAGCTCTAAAATCAACTAAGTGTTGAGCCCATAAGTGGAACTCACTAGACTTGTTTGGGCGATGTTCACTAAAGAGCGAAGTTCACTCATGACTAAGCTTAAAATTTTGCTAAGTGTTACAAGTCTAGGGGAAGTTCATCTCAACAGTGGCGAATCTCAACATAGTGACGAGACTTGCTCAGAAGCGCAAGTGGACTAATATGATGAACTTCGCTTAGACGAAGTTCACTCAGAAGCCCAACAGCCTAAAATAGTGAACCCTGCATAAAGAGCAAAGTTTACTGATAGGAAATAAATGTGACCCTAAAGTTACAAGTATACAACTATCAAGTTATAGTATAAAAAATTATTGATCCCACGAGAAAGGTGTTGTAAGAGTTAATCAAAATCAGTCCTTATGTTGTGTGTGTGACAATTAGGAGTGATATAAATATGGACGATTGTTGAGAGATTAAGAATGGTTGTGAATATGTGCAAAGTAAAACAAAACAAGATTGAGAGAGGAGAAAGAATGATGCATAAAATGAAGTAAAATAAAACAAACAAATGAAAATCAAGAATAAAGAGAAAATTTTAAGAAAGTAAAAGGTGAATGATTCAATTAAAGATATGAAGAATCTAGAATTGAATCCACTAGCTAATCTCACATATAAAATATGAAAGAAATAAAACTTAGTTTCATGCAATTTCTAAAGTTCCCACAAGAATTAGTTCCACATCTTTAGAAAAGGGCAATTTCCTAGAGGGTTCTAGCCTCAAGGTGAATCAAAGAAAATGAAAATAAAAATAATTCCCAAGAGGGTTCTATCCTCAAGGTGAATCAAAGAAAGGGAAAATAAACAAAAATAATTTCCTAGAGGATTGTAGCCCCAAGGTGAATCAAAGAAAATAAAGAAAATAAAAACTAATCCCAAGAGGGTTCTAGCCTCAATGTGAATAGTATAAGAAAATAAAATCTAAGCTACAAAATAAATGCGAGAAAGTAAGGACAAGAAAGTAAATGCAAGAATTTAAAGCGAGAAAGTAAAGACATGAATGTAAATCTGCTCTACAAGCATGAAAATAAATCTAAGGCAAGAGGGTTCTAGCCTCTTGGCTATTTAAACAAGAAAAGAAAGCAAAAGAAAATTTATTAGCAAAAGAGAAAATTTGCATCCCAAGAGGGTTCTAGCCTCAAGGCGAAAGCAAACTTTCATCTTCATCTTCATGATCAAACAAAGAGAAGAAAAGAAAATATGAAGAGGGCTTTAACTCATATCTTCTGTTCCTTGTCCGACTTCCTCTTGTGTCTATGGGCTTGGGCTTTTTCGAGAGATGAGATATTTGAGTTCTGTTTGGGCTTTTACTCTTGAATCTTCATTAACCTGCAATTAAGATAAAACATGTTATTAGTAGATATATTTAATCTAAAAAATAGATAATGAGGGTATAAAAAGTGCAATAAAATGTGATTATCATTTACCATGTAAAGCACCATTAATGGTGACTGTCAAAGCTTCACCGTCGCCAGTAAAGCCAAGAATTAAGACCAAATACGGTCATTGAAGTCTCGTTGTCAACAACGAAACTGATTCAACTCCTTTGAAGCACTGTTTGACCCTCAATGAGGGCTGTTTTGGCAAAATGAAGCCCACCAATGATGGTCGAGCTGAGAAGGAAGATGAGTTTTAAATTTACCCGACGCCATCTTTAGTTGTGGTGGTGCAGTGACAGTCTTCAGCTGACGGGATCCGCCCGTGGCTTGCTTTCACTTAACGAGTTGACGATGGGGAGCCATTGAGAAGAAAAGAAGTTTAGGAGTCTTAGAGCTCTAAAGATTTCAAAGGGTTTAGGGTTTTGGAAGCAAAGTGAAGAAAAAGAAGATAAACAGTCTATTTATAAGCTTTCAGCAAGCTACGCCCAGATATCTCACCCTGATCTTCGCCCAAGAATCTCGCCCCTAGCTTCACCCAAAGATCTCGCCCTGGACCTTGCCTAAGATCGATCTCCACCTCAATTTTAGGCACAAAAATTAGAGATTTTGAAATTTCAAATCACCTGAGTGAGTTTTGCCGATTAGTCTAGTGAACGTCGCCTGAAAGCCGAATGAACTTTGCCTAAGTTTGAGAATTGAGCAAACTTCATCTAATTTATGCAAGGACTTCACTTGGCAAATCTCATTTAACAACTCTCGCTAGCACATGAAGCCTGAGCCTCGCCTTAAATGCAAGAAGCACCCCATGCACAGATCAAACACATAAAAGAAGACAGTTTTCACACAAAAAAAATATAACTCTTTCATTGATCATGAAGGCTACATACAAGCAAGTCTCAGACTCTCGAATTATAAGAGTAGTGAGCATTCATTCTTCCAACCTCAACAACAGTCAAGAAACAAAAAAGAGAAACACAAAGCAAGAATAGGTCATGTTCCCCCAAACTGTATGATGGTTGAGGAACATAAAGAAGCTACACTAAACAAGTGAGCTCCCCCCCCCAAGTTGTATGAAGATTGGAGAACAAAGGGAAGACACATGGAAATGACTTGACGTAATGTCCGAGAAAGCCAGACAATGTCTAATTACATTCTAAGTCCACACTTGTGGAACTTAGTCGCTCTCTGAGTCCTCACTTGTGAAACTCCATGGGTCCTTCTTCAGGCACCATCTTAGCCACCGAATGGTCCTACACAGAGCATGACACTCGAAGCTCCACGTGTCTCTATCACGGATCACCTTGCAGCATGCTTCCGACGTTATTTTCGAGGATTTGCTCAAGCTTAGCCTTCAGGCACCAATTAGTGGAGAATGCTGGTCTCCTCCACCGAGCCACCCTCTATCAGGGCTAACTCTTTTTGAAGCCGCTTGATCTCGGCCTCTTTATTAAAAGATAACTTCGGTCGGGTAGATGAAGACTTAGACATGCAGAAGTTGAAGATGGGAGAAAATAGATTGAAGGGGGGAGGCTATTTATAAGCTTTCCAAAACCAACTTCACCAAAACAAAATTCGCTTCATAAGAGAAGTGATTGGACCTAACAAAGAGGCTAAAAGATAGTCTAAGTCTTAGGGTATCCGGCGAATCTCGTCAAATATTTGACCCCTAACAGAGATCTTAGCCGCAAAGCAAGGCGCGGATCTAAAGATAACAGTCTCGGCGATCCTCGCCAATTGGCAAACTTTACCCAAGCATTTAAAATTAGGTTAACTCTGCCAACCTCGCGGCTAAATGAACATCGCTTAATAGAAGATTGATAGGTAAATAAATGTGTACCTAAAGTTACAAGTATACAACCATCAAGTTATAGTATAAAAAGTTATCGATCCCATGAGGAAGGTGTTGTAATGAGTTAATCTAAATTGGTTCTTATGTTGTGTGTGTGACAATTAGGAGTGAAAATATGATGAAAGTGGATGTGGAGAGATTAGAGAGTGTTATGATTGAGTGCAAATAAAAACAAAATGAGAATGAAAGTGAGTGTGAAGAGATTAAGAGTGTGGAAGTGATAAAATGTAAATAAAAGCAAAATGAGATTGAAAGTGGGAGGGTAAAGAGTGGATGTGAATATGTGCAAAATAAAATAAAATGAGTTTGAGAGAGGAAAAATAAAGAGTGGTGAATAAAATAAGGATCTAGAATAGATCCACTTAGCTAATCTCAATCTTATGTGAATAAGTTGGATATGAAGCTAGTTTCAAACAATTTCTAGAATTCCCAATAAAATGAAATAAGTTTGAGAGAGGAGAAGGAATGATGAATAAAGTGAAGAAAATAAAGAAAGTCAGAAAGAAAACTAAAACAAACAAATAAAAAGTAAGAACAAAGAGGAAGTTCAAGAAGGTAAAATATGGAGGATTAATTGAAGATATGAGGAATCTAGAGTAGATCCACTTAGCTAATCTCAATCTTATGTGAATAAGTTAGATATAAAAGCTAGTTTCAAATAATTTCTAGAGTTTCCACAAATATTAGCTCCACATTTAGAAAAGGTAATTCCCTAGAGGGTTCTAGCCTCAAGGTGAATAAAAAAGAAAAAGAAAATCTACAAAATAAATGTAAGAAAGTAAAGACATGAAAGTAAATACATGAAAGTAAAGATTTGAATGTAAATCTACTCTACAAAGCATTAAATAACCAAGAAAAGAAAATAAGAAAAGAAAAAGATAAACCCACATATTCATTTCTTCATCTTCATCCTCTTTTCATCCTTGGACAAAGAGAAGAAAGGAATTATGAAGGGTGAAAATATTTCTTTTATTGATTGCAATAAAAAGTTATAATTTGGAAGGTCTTCTCAACTAAGAGTAACTTTCCTCTCCAAAAGAAATTTATAAAATATTTCATACCTCAAACCCCTCACTCTACCCCTCTATTTATAGCCTACAGCAATGAAGGAGAACCCTTGGATGAAACTTGGCAACAAAGAAATTAAATCTGGCCACAAATCTGAATCTGCCGCACACCAATCGTTTGATTAATAGGTTGACCAATCGGTTGGCTGACCAATTAGAATTTAAAAATTCTAAAAATATAGTTAGCTCCGTCTCATCGAGATAGGCGATTTTCATATATTATATATTAAATTTCGCATTCCGGATTGGGAGATATCGCCGTTTCTTTGTGGCTAATTATTTTGAACATCATTTTTACTTGATTTCTTTTCATATTGGATCCTTATTTCTTTGGTTTCTGTAGATTGCTTAGCTTGATTCCGGGCTTCAATAAAAGGTTAAAAAATGAGGAAATTTGAGTTCTTTTTGAGCTTTCATTCATTAATCTTCATTAACCTGCACATTAAGGTAAAACATATTATTAGTGTTATATTTAATGATATAAACTAGATAATGAGGGTGTAAAATACCCCCACACCTAAACTTTTGCTAGTCCTCTACCAAAGAAAGAAATTAAAAAGGAAAGAAAGAAAAATCCTAACTCACTTTCGCAGGAATCACGGTTATATTTAGCGCATACAACAAGCCTTTAAACTCCTAGGTTACTCTAGTAGACGAGTTGTAGTCTCATGAGGATTTGTAGTAAATATACCCACAAAATTCAGTCAACTTGCTAATTTAAAGAAGTCAAAGTATAATTAATTCACTTGATATATTTAACATTCTAATTGAAGCTAGTTTTACTCAAGAAAATATTTTTATATATAACTCTAAGGTAAATCTCTTAGAAAATGTTCTCATTATAAGTATACAAAACTAAGTTTAACTTAGAAATTTAAATTTAAAAGTTTTGAAAGGAACATGCTAACTCTTTATTTTAAATAATTTTCAAGTCTCTTAATCAATTTATTTTTCAAGAATATATATACAAATATGATTATATATATAAAAATATTGTTAGTAAATTTTTTAACTCTTTATTCCTTGGTGATTTTGTTCTTCTTGATCGGCTTTCTAATTGACCATTTAATGATTTTGGGCCAATGGATCCCAACCCAATTGGGCTTAGGTCATTAAGCATAGAAATACTCATTGGGCTTAATTACTCGGTCAACTTAGGCTTAGTAAGATAGAATCACCTTGGATTTTAAGAGAATTTTAATTGGTGCCCATTTTTCGTGACTTTTCTTTTATAAAGTTAGTTTTTAATATATATATGAGTATATGTATATATATGTCTCAAAAATATTTAGATCAAGACAACTTGAAAATTTATTTTCAACTCTAAGATAAGCATGCAAAAATTTCATTACTTTAATTAAAAGTCTAAGTAAAGACTTAAGTGAAGTTTACTATTTTGAAAATTATTTCCTAAGAAATTTATTTGGAGTTATCACAAAAGGTAAACTTGAGTATGAAACTAACTAAGGATTAGAAAATTTAAATTTTATCAAATAGATCAATTATTAATCAACTCTATTAAGTTGGCAAGTGACAATATTTTTATGAAAAAGAGAAAAAATGACATAGAAATGGTAAGAAAAAGAAAAATGACTAAGATAAAGAGAAAAAATGACTAATCCCCACCCCACACCTAAATTTTGCATTGTCCTCAATGCAAACTCTATAATGCACAAAGTAAAGGAGGTAATAATTAAAGCACTTACATTTGTTCGGTCGACTTCGAACAAAAAAAAATCTGCAATTACCTTTGGTATGAGGAGGATGAAGTCAAAATTTCTTTTTTTCTTTTTGTTTCATATAACTCTTTTTCTTTTTTTTCTTTTTTATTTTTTTTTTTTTTTTGTTTTGTTTTCAAAAGAACAAGAAACTCTCAAATGAGAGAAGAATAAATTCTTTTTATTATTATGAGAAAAAATTAAAGATGTAGAATGAAGAATTAAACATGAAAAGTTCATATTCTACATCAAATCCTACCTTATTCTGAAAATTCTACCTCGGATTTTAAAGAAATTCAATATGATATAATCAATGATGTGCTTGAATTCAAAACATTCCAAGGTTTGCACTGATTTTACAACAATTGAAGGTAGGTATTAATGGTGTTATGCATTTTGAACTTAGATTTCTTATTAACAAAAGTTTATCCAACCAATTCTTCTTTAAAATTTCCTCAAACACAAGATCTATGTTTGAGGTTTAAAATTTTGATTTTTGTTTATTTTTCAAAAATCTAAGTTCATCATAAAAGAGTTCTTCAAAAGTTAGATCAAAGAAGCATGTATTCAACATAGTTTCAACGTTCTGAAAGATCAAATCTGTTTTCACTAAAATTTACAGTTCCTCACCAAAGATCTCCGTAAGACTTAGATTTGACTCATTTTCTTCTTCTTCTACCTCCTGAAGGTAGTTAATTTCTAGAGGTTGATTAGCTAGTTGGTTCCATGGATTAAAAATATTGATATCAGCAGTCAAATTCCTAAAAGACAGCTTGATTTGACCAGTTCTACAGTTGATTAGAGCATTAGAAGCGGCTAAGAACGGTCTTCCTAAAATGACTAGTATCTAACCTTTGAGATTGGAAACGGGCTGCGTTTCTAAGACTATGAAATCTACTGGAAAAATAAAATCCCCAACTTTAATCAAAACATCCTCCATCTCACCCATGGAGACTTTAACAGATCTATCAGCTAACTGTAAGGTGTATTTGGTTGGTTTAAGTTCTCCTACACCTAGTTGCTGGTAGACTAAATAGGAAAGTAAATTGACACTGGCCCCTAAGTCTACAAGTGCCTTATCAATGTATGTATTACCAATAAAACATGAAATAGTAGGGCAACCAGGATCCTTATATTTCAAGGATACAGACTTTAAGAGCATATCACTGATATTGGCAGCAAGAAAGACTTTCTTTAGAACATTTATTCTTCTCTTATTAGTGCACAATTCTTTCAAAAATTTTGCATAAGAAGGGACTTGTTCAATTACATCCAAGAGAGGAATATTGACCTTAACCTGCTTGAAAGTTTCTAGGATCTTCTCCTCTTAAGGGGAGTATTTCCTAGGCCCGAGTCTATCTGGGAAGGGAGTAACTGGTTTAAACCTATCAAAATTAGGCTCAGGTTCGGGTTCAGGTTCTTGGTCATTAACAGGGGATGATTGTTGAATAGAGTCATCATAAGGAGAGCAAATTTATTCTGGTTCAAGGGTTTCACTTGGATGCGTTCTAACTTGATTATCAACTTGTTTTCTTGACCGTAGTGAAAGGATTGCATTCACTTGAGCTTGGTAGGATGAACTTGATCCCGTGTCCTTAGGGTTGGTCACGGGTTGATTTAGAAATATTCTTTTTTCTCTCTCACTCATAGCACTAGCTAGTTGTCCAAGTTGGGTTTCTAATCTAGCTATGGCTTGAGTGTTGGAATTGAGAATTTGTCCGGTTGATTGCATAAAGGTATTCAAAGTGTTGGATATTTGAGTCAACAAGTTGGTGGTTTGTGTAGAGGCCTTAATTATAGTTTCTAAACCCTTTTCTAAAATATTAAGACGTTTATCATGATCAGAGTTTGGAGGAGAATGATTTACAGATTGATGATGAGGGGACTGATTTGGTTGTTAAAAATTGGTTTGAGAACCGTAAAGAATTGTGTTTCCCCTAGGAAATTGGTGGGTTAAAGAGGGAGTGAAATTTTAATTTCCGGAGTAGTTTCCCTGATTCCATACAAAGTTCGGGTGATTTCTCCAACATGGATTATAAGTTGGAGAAAGTAGATCATTCCCGGGACACTGGAATACAGCGTTTACCTGACCTAGTGGTTGGTTGTTTCCTAAGAGAGGACATTCCTCTGAAACATGAGATGGAGACAGACAGTTGTGATAACCTGAGGCAGAAACTTGATTGATTTGAGCTGGAGCTCATTCTTTGATTTCTAAAGCTTCTAACCTACGCATGATTGTAGCCATCTTTGCTTTAGAGGCTATGTTTGTCTCTAAGGAAAGACCACTGGATTTAGTTTGGGGAACTGATGAAATTCTGTCATCACAGTGTTCCCACTGCATGATTTTCTCGGATAAATTCTCTAAAATTCCCAAGCTTCATCGGCATTTTTCTTCATGAAATCCCCTTGACACATTAATTCTAAGGAATTTTTTGAAGAATAATCCAATCCTTCGTAGACAATTTGGCATAATCTACAAGTGAATTTAAATCTACAAAATAAATGCAAGAAAGTAAAGACATGAAAGTAAATACATGAAAGTAAAGACATGAATGTAAATTTACTCTACAAAGCATTAAATAAGCAAGAAAATTAAATAAGAAAAGAAAAGATAAACCCACATATTCATTTCTTCATCTTCATCCTCTTTTCATCCTTGGACAAAGAGAAGAAAGGAATTATGAAGGGGTGAAAATATTTCTTTTATTGATTGCAACAAAAGTTATAATTTGGAAGGTCTTCTCAATTAAGAGTAACCCTCCTCTCCAAAAGGAGTTTACAAAATATTTCACACCTCAAACCCCTCACTCTACCCCTCTATTTATAGCCTACAGTGACGAAGGAGAACCCTTAGATGAAACTTGGCAACAAAGGAATCAAATCTGGCCACAAATCTGAATCTGTCGCACACCAATCGATTAACCAATAGGCTGACCAATCGGTTGGCCGACCGATTGGCCAATTGATTAGAATTCAAAAATTTTAAAAATATAGTTAGCTCCGTCTCGTCGAGATAGACGATTTTTATATATTTTATGTTAAATTCCACCTTCCGGATTGGGAGATATCGCCGTTTCTTTGTGGCTAATTATTTTGAACATGATTTTCACTTGATTTCTTTTCATATTGGATCCTTGTTTCTTTGACTTCTGTAGATTGTTTAGCTTGATCCCGGGTTTCAATAAAAGGTTAAAAAATGAGAAAATTTGAGCTCTTTTTAAGCTTTTATTCATTAATCTTCATTAACTTGCACATTAAGGTAAAACATATTATTAGTGGTATATTTATTGATATAAACTAGATAATGAGGGTGTAAAATTATAATAAAAATGTGATTATCAAAGATGTTCCCTTAAAGCTTTGGCTCAAGTCAAAGGCAAGTGTGTTTCATTCCAAACACCAAACACAGAATTGAACGAATGCAAATGATACTGAGCATTCCACCAAGATGAGTCCATGATAAAGGAAGCTACGTTTAACAGTACATCTCTGGCAACTAAGTAGTTAAATAAAGACAAGTTTCAACCCAAGCAGATGACTCAATCTACGTTTAACAGTACACCTCTGGCTATTATCCAAAGTATTTTGATCCCTGTTACAATTCAAAAATAGGATCTTGAAATATTTTTTTTGGGGGGGGGGGCTTGTATATAGTTAAAATACACTCTCTCCTAGACCAATGCTCAGTCCAAGTCCCAGAAGTGAACGCCTATGGGTTAAACACTTCATATGGGCTCAAACACAAGCACATGACGAAGCTCACCCGAACCATAGCAAAGCTCTCCTAAGTCTCACGTGAACTTCACTTAAAAGACCCACATTGCCTATGTTATTGTTCGCGGAAAAAGTCGGGATGATTGTAATTGCTTGAATCCGTTACACCTTTATGGAATTACAAACGAGATTCAGAAAAAAGATCGCCTTTTTATAAGGCTTTACAATGAACAATCAAAAAGATTATAACTTTTCCTCCTTTTTGAACAAACGCGGGATCCATTTATCAGATCCTCACTTGCGTGGGTGTCTTTGCCTGTGCCGGGGACTTCTTTTCCGTCCGTGGACCACCTCATAATCCGGATCCGGTACGAGATCTACACGATCAAGAGGGGTTATTTCTCAATGGAAATAAGAGCCCAAGCAAATGAGATCGACTAACTGAAATCAAAGCTCTTCTCGAGATCAAAATGAGGTTTAATCTCGAGGAAATGGTGTAGATCTGATCTTGAAGTTGCTCGCCTCCCCAAAAGTCAGATCTTGATCCTCAAAAGCCTCGCCTTTGTCGCCAAAAGTCAGATCTTGATCTTCAAAAGCCTCGCCTTTATCGCCAAATATCAAATCTTGATCCGGCAGAGTCTCCCCTTCTCTCTAAAATTTTGGATCTATGCAAATGAGCCTTGCACCTCATATTTATAGCCTCCAATGTGAATGCGGGTCAGAACTAGGCCCGAAGCCCGCGTGGCCACTTCCAAGTGGCTCAACTTTGGCCGAGCCACTTGGAAGTGGCTCGGCCTTGGCCGAGCGACTTGAGAGTGGCTCGGCCACCGAGCCACTTGAAGGGCCGAGCCACTTGCAAGTGGCTCGGCTTTGGCCGAGTCGCCCAAGCGGCTTGTCTTCCGCTCTTTTTCGCCGTCCTCCGGTGTTCCGAGCCCGATTCGATTCAGGTTTATCGGTTTTCGCTGATCCGGAGCTTCAAAGTTGGGTTTATCCCTTCATTCGCACGTGATTCATCGTTTCATTAGCCTTGTACGCTTTGTTGACTTGCTTTATGCACTTCGTCAACTCGGTTTATGTGTTGGCGTCGCGGTGACTTATTGTTGTATCATCGACGGTTCGCCGTTATGTCGTCGGATGGCTCGCCGATCGTCAACTCCTTATCACAAGCTGTGTTCGAGAGCTTATAGGTAATTTTTAACGCCTACAGATACCCCCTCCAAAGTGTTTCAGTCTCGCTCTTTTATAGAAGGAACCGAAATACTTTGGACATAATAGGCCCCAACCTTCAGTCGGTATAACGGGACCTGAAAATGGCTTCAAATTTTAACTTCTCCAATTCTTTCAGACTATCCAGTGCTTTGTAGGATGACTGAAAGTGTCACGGTGCTGCATTTATTGTCTGACCGTTGTTAAAGTCTTGAATCGAAAGCTGGTGAATGAATTTTCTTATTTTAGCTCGCGTTGGTGAGTTGTCGTCGAACTGACCATCCAATTTCGTGAGGCTTAATCTTGAATTGGCGAATTCTCCATTGCGTCGCTTGGCGTAGGCCTAACCATAGTGGGAGGAGATTGGGGGTTCGTCCTTTAATCGGTGGACTCCCCGTTGTGACGCTCATTGCAGGACTGACCACAGCGGGAGGAATTTTCTTGAGATGTGACGCGTTGACCGGCATCAACACAGTTTATACTCATGCGTTCACTAGAGTTTCGGGAATTAGTTTATCCTCATATACCCATTCAGAGGTGATCGAGTTATCCTTAAGATATTTTCTAGAAACTTCTCACCAAAATAGGAAATAGTTTATACTCGTATACCTTATTGGAGTATCCCAGTGGGAGAAAAATGGGGGTTGTCGAGTTATCCTTAAGAATATGAAACTATTCTCCAGAAACTTCTCGACAAAAATTAGGAAACAGTTTATACTCATACACCTAGTTGAAGTATCCCAGTGGGAGGAAAATGGGGGTTATCGAGTTATCCTTAAGAATATGAAACTATTCTCCAGGAACTTCTCGACAAAAATTAGGAAACAGTTTATACTCATACACCTAGTTGGATTCGGATTGGGGTTCGCATAACTCGAACCATATGAGAATTGACCCTTGATGGGCGACGACCTCGTGGGGGAGAGAGAAAACCGATGAGGTAAGTGGATGGGGATTCGAGTTTGGTTGAATCCTACTTTGACTAGGATTGGCCGAATCCTGCTGTGACTAGGATAGACGAAATCCTGCTGTGACTAGGATAGGAAAAATCCTGCTGTGACTAGGATAGGCAAAATCCTGCTGTGACTAGGATAGCCGAAATCCTGTTGTGACTAGGATAGCCAAAATCCTGTTGTGACTAGGATAGCCGAAATCCTGTTGTGACTAGGATAGCCAAAATCCTGTTGTGACTGGGATTCCAAACCCCCTTTGATTAGGTCTCCAAGTCTTCTTTGATTAGGTTTAGCCGAATCCTCCTCTGATTAGGTTTAGCTAGATCCTCCTTTGATTAGGTTTAGCTGAATCCTCCTTTGATTAGGTTTAGTTAAATTCACCCTTGATTAGGATTCCAAACCCACCATAACTTGGTTTGGTCAAACCTGCCTTCAACTAGGTTTCCCTTTTTTTTCTTTTCCTCCTTCTATTGGGTTTATTGACATTATTTCGTCACTTCAGGTATGGCCGCCGAAGTGGAGGAGTTTCGTGCCTCTCGAGCTGGAACTCAAGCCATTAAGCGGAAGAAGCTAGTCCACAAAGCCCACGTGAATCCGCGAGCTTTTGTGACGGACTTAACCGGTGATGACTTCGTTAGAGGAGGAGGTAATGCTTAATCGCCTTTGACCACTTAATTCCTCGAGTTTAGAACTCATATTCCTCCACCTTTTGTGCAGGCGGATGCGAGAGTGATTTCAATCTCCCTCAACACGATTTTACTTCTTTCGAGGGACCCAGCTTCACCCAACAGATGCATGAGTCCATGGTGGAAGACCTCGCAGAATCCATTAGGATTAATGGGACTACCGATGTAGGACCTGCTTTAACAAATCCAGGTACATCTATTATTGGTAATACTCCATTTAGATGGCGAGTGCAGGAGTTGAATGACTCGGAACCCGTGCATCCCCTAATTACCTCTATGCTCCTTGCTCTTTTAGAGAAATTACAGAAAGCAAATAAGGATATTGGAGTTAAAGAGACAAATCCCCCTATAGGAGGTAAGCCATCTCTACCCGTTGCAGGTTTTTTAACTTCATTTTCTTCATCTTTGTCTCCTCGTGTCAGACTTCTCGCTAGAAGATTTTGATGAAGCCGGCCTGCCTATGGACATCCCATAATGGATTTGACATACGATTCTCCTCGAGATGATCATCTTCCCGATGATATATCGCCTGAGCCAAAGATCCCCGAGACTGCTGAGGTTCATTCCTCTAAAGGTATGGGTTCTTTCTCCCATTAATTGTAGGACTAGCCATTTATGACTAATACAACTACAATTTGACAAATCTGAGGAATTCATACATGCGTTAGCGGGCATTCCTTATTCGATGCTCCTTGAGTGGGTACCATGTGGCTATGCGGCCGAATGTGCCCGCAGACTAGCACAGCGGTTGGTGCGTCGATGCAGTTCATATTCCGATAGACTCATCAAACCATGAAACAATACCGATTGAGCAAGGTACGAGTTATTCAGCTAAGGATGTCTATACCGACCTTTGATTTAAGATTTTGAAATGCCCACCCTCTTATTTTTGCGGTATATCTCGCCTTCACGATTTGGCTAAGGCCCTGATGTTGGACGATGATCCTGATCGGCTTATCATTTGTATTGAAGTCCGGTCGTCTTTCTCTCTCATCAACATGGTGATCGACCAACTTCTTCATAAAGGGCTCTCCCTCTGTCAGTTTAGGTCGGTCCTTGACCCACGGACGGTTTTGATAAGGGACACCGGTTTTCCAGAGTTAGCCCAGGCCATTGTTGATGATCTTGATCGCTGGAACTTCGATCTTGAAGCTTCACGGGGCTGGCGGCAGTGCTTCATCATATGTGGCTGTCGAATGGGTCCTCATCACGGGCGTGTACGGCGATCAAGTTCTTAATGAATTCGAGGTTGAGGTGCAGCGAGGTCGGGTAGATCAGGTTAAGACTGTCCTCACCGAGAAATCAACATCCTTGAGCCACATCGATTCTCTTATTGCTTCGAGTGAGGTCGAGATAGCGCAACTTAGCGAGCTCTAAGAAAAGGAAGAGAACTTAGGCACTGCGGTGACCGGGGCCAACGAAAAGGAAGCTCGGACCATCCTATCAAAATTTGGAGCTCTCGAGAAAAAATTGGTGAAGTTGAGGAGAAACGGCCACGGGCGAATCACGAATGAGAAATCTTTCAAGGCTGAGTTACAGGAGGAGCTCCATCAATCTTATAACAATGAGTTGTCCCAGCTGAAACAATAAATCTTGTGTCGTAAACTTAATGCTTGAATGACTGTAGTTTGAAAGACTTAATTCTTCATTAGTTGAATAAAACTCTATCTTCCTTTTATCGATGTTCGTTGTGATTTTATTTGAAATAATTAGCCATCATGCTCATAGAATTTTTGGCAAACCCTCAGCCATCAACGGATTTGATTAGCCTTTACCGATTACCATTTGAATCGGGCTAGCGTGCGGATTGTCTAACCCATTCCACACGTGACGTTGTGCTAAAAGAATGAAACTCTTTTTGGCTTAATGCTATGATGTCGAATACATAGACTTTGTCATCTTTTATAGGCAAGAGACTAACCGGCAACGCGTGGTAGGCATTGGCTTTAGGGTTATTGGCCAACCCCCAGCCTTCAACGGATTTGATTAGCCTTTACAGACTGCCATTTGAGTCGGGCTAGCGTGCGGATTGTCTAAACCCGTTCCGCACGTAACGTTGTGCTAAGAGAATGAAACACCCGTTAGGAACCAACCGGCAACGCCTGTTAGTCGTAGGCTTATCCCTACTTAGGCTTCGGGATAAAATTCCCCAAGACGATACTTGGTGTCTTCTTCAATCGGAGAAAAGACTAAACCGGCAACGCGTGGTAGGCGTTGGCTTACCCCTGCTTAGGCTTCGGGATAAAATGCCCCAAGATGATACTTGGTGTCTTCTTCAATCGATAAAAGACTAAACCGGCAACGCGTGGTAGGCGTTGGCTTATCCCTACTTAGGCTTCGGGATAAAATGCCCCAAGATGAAACTTGGTTTCTTCTTCAATCGGATAAAAGACTAAACCGTACACGAAAGATCAAATTGATGTGGGAAAGGAAGAATTTTATATTCTGTTTCCCGACGATGGAGAGGGAGGATTTTATATCCCGTCTCCAGGTCTTATTTTAGGGTAAAGACGAACCCAAAATAAGAAAGGAAGGATTTTATGTCCTATCTCTTGCCTCTGGAGAGGAAAAATTTTATATTCTATCTCTAGGAAGGAAGAAACTAAAAGTGGGATCTCCACTTCAAGAATCGGAAAGGGTGAAACTAAGAGTGGGATCTCCACTCCGAGAATCGAAAAGAGATTCAGATAACTTTTACTTTTATAGGATTCATTATCTGATCTGAAAATAAAATTCTCGTTTATCGAGATGAAATTCCAACTTTGGCCCTAACGACAGGAAGGCGTGAGCGAAGTGGGGAGGAAGATTTAGATAGCTTTCACTTTTATAGGATTCACACCGATCTTGAAATGACTTTCTCGCTTATCGAGAGGAAATTCTAACTGACTTAATAAATACCGCTTCCCAAAATACCCTAAGCCAAGATGAATAAGTCCATGACGATTAGATTGAGAAGAAATACGAATAGAAAAAATATTTCTCCTCAATCTAATACGCCAAGCCGCCAAGTAATAATAATAACCATCACACCACGCATCCCATCACAAGAAGAATAAATAATAATCCGTAATAGAAGTACATATCACCAAATAAAATAATATCCAAGACTATAAAGAGTCCACATGTCCGAAACAATACGTAGCTAAGACTAGAGAATCATAAAATAAATGTCAACCGAGCTAAAATGGAAATACCAAAGAAGTCTAAGATTCATCAACTACGAGAATAAAGGGGAAACTAAGCTTCACCGATCTACCCCGCCCGAAGGTTCTCTCACGAGAAAACTCGCTCAAGTGTGATCAGATAATCGACTCCGTCCGTCATCTAAATCGGCGTACACCAAGAGAATGGAGTACGCCACGCGTATAACACACGGCAAGATCCCACAAGAAATAGCGTATAATAATAATACAAATGAATGCAAGTAATCGAAAAATGCTAACAAATCAAGTATAACAATACGGTTAACCACCCATGTAAAGATCCAATGAGATTAATATTAAGAAATCTACAAAACGAGACGAGTAACGCCAAGCTTAAATAATCCAAACAAGAAAACCCTCATGTATATACCATATGTCTCAGATTGTAAATAACTAAATAATAACCCCCAAACTATACACGGATGGAACATATAACTGGAAATAAAGCATCAACATGTGCATTTCAGGTGTCCGTACAACTAGGTGCCCTAACTGTCAAATATCTCTACTCGATGTCCTTATCTAGCCATCCTATAACAGGTCATTGGATCATAACTCTCACAGAGTCGAAATTCATATCACCGGATAACTGACTGTTCACAAATCCTCTACGTGCATCCAATGCCGCTACACAAATCGGCCAGAGGACTACACGCAAGCTGATTCCGGCCTGTCCGGACACAAGCAGGACTCAGGTGAATACACAAGTACACTGACTAAAGTGACTACACAAATTTGAACTTTAGCCCTACAAACCAACCCCAGTGACTACACAAATTCACTAGTGCGAGTCTGGAAGATACATCAACAGCCATATCCGATCACATGAACCAAGACTTTTCCATCCCACGGTCTCAGGTAAACTAAGTCAACGATACCATTATAACGAAACACGGGTTCACCTCCTAAGTAGGGTCAACACACACATGTCACTAGGTCATGTTCATGACAAACCAAGTCCCTAAGTCATGAACTACTACGGTTCTGGACACAACAAGACTATGAATAACTGCAATTAACATGTCATATGTGCAATTACTCTACGTGTCAGTGTCGTGTATCATGAACAGTAATGTGAATAACTATCAACAACGGTACAATATGAAAATGTGAAATAAGAGAAGTTAACCACATGAAATGACGTAGTTTTCAACATAAATTCCCATGAAAATCCTTTAACTAATTCTCAACATAATTATCCAATATTTCAATTAAAAATATACTTTTTCTCTTTAATATTATTTATGAACGATAACTATTTTTATTTCCATAAATCACCTCTATTTCTTTTCCTTTTCAACAAAACCTCTTAAAATATTTCAAAATTCTTTTTCTCCCAAACAATTTCTTTTAATCATAACAATTAATTAAAAATACTCTTTACTCAAAATAAATTGTTTTCACCAAATAATTTCTTTAAAAATATTTTCATAATTATAATAAATACTAGAAATATCCTAAAATACATTCTTGCTTCCAAATAGCACGAAATTAATCATGGATCAATTGACCTATTCAACCAACACGGATAATTTTATACTATCGAATATTCACCAAAATATAATCGATAACGCACATATGACAATAAATTGGCATGAACTAAACTATACATATACAAAATAATCCATACGGTATAAAATTAATTAAAACTTGACAAGGCAAGAGGGATCTTGGCTCAGATACATCAACTAACGATGCCGCCTACTGCGGTACAACGCTACGTTTGCAGTTGTTGAGTTCACACGACAGACGGTGGCCGACGGGCAGCGAAGTCGCATCACGCTGGCGGCCGAGGTTGGGGCCGAGGTCCGATCCAGGTAGGATCGGCGAGGTCATGGTCCGGTCCATCATCTACCAAGGTCGAGTGAGGCCGTGAGATGACGTGTCCCAGAGGCCTGAGACGGAAAAGAGGTCCCCGGGGTGGGAGACGAGGAGGACGGTGAGATAAGGAGGGATGCGTCAGAGGGGGAAAGGTACCAGCCCGAGTCGATGCGGATGAGCGTCGGCATAGACGGAAAGAGGACGGCAGAGATGAACATAAATTTGGAATGAGAATGGAATGGGAAGATGGAACCGGTTTGAAGGAGATGGATGGGATAAAAGATGGATGATGGAATAGAGAGATCGAGAGAGAATTAAGTATGGACGTATCTCTGTTTTTTTTTAAAAATATTAGATACAGGGTTAGGGTTAGGGTTGGCATGCACGGTAGAAAATGCACGGAAACTAATATCATCAAGCACATAATAATAATAATACCAAATACTATACACGATTCATGACAATTTGTAACGATTAATCTAATAATATTATTAACTAAATATTAATAACCTCTATCATTATATATATATATATGATTAGTATAATATCCAATATCTAAAATATTATTTAGTATTTAATATCAAAAATAATGACGATAAATATTAGAAAAATAATACTAGAAAAATAATGCATCGAAAATATTAGAAAAATACGTATCGAAAATTCACGGGTGTTACATCTAACCATAAGAAGGCGTGACCGAAGTGGGGAAGATGGAATCCTTCTGTTTATCAGAAGAGGATCTCAATTGTGAAAGTGGGCCTCTTATTCATTGAAAGGAGTCAAGAGGGGATTCTGCTGGTGGATTGGACCAGAAAGATTTTTATTTAGTAGACTCACCGCCAATGAGTTTGATCGGTGAGGGAATTTAGTAGAGGACAAATTTATGGTTATCATTGAGAACGATGTGTGAATTATTTCCCGAGGAACTTTCCCTTTAAAATGGGTCGTCTCGAATGTACTAAGGGTAGTACCTTTTCAGGAACTTCCCATTTATTGACATTAATTGCCTGTCGCCATCTTGAGTAATTAGGTGATACGCACCATTTGAGTAGACCTTGTCTATCACAAACGGTCCTTCCCATTTGGGTTCAAATTTACCTTTCTTCTTAGAGTCGAGAATTATCTGGCCGCCGAGCAAGGACCGTGTCTCCTTCCTTGAAGCTCGCCGGACTCTCTTGTTGAAAGCTCTCGACATTCTGGCTTGGTAAAACTCAATGTGTTGTTGAGCTTCCAGGCGCTTCTCATCCAACATCTCGAGCTCTTCAAGGCGTCTCTGATGTTGTTCCTCCATTGTCATCTCAGTTGCGAGGGCGATCCGAAGCGATGAAATTTGGATTTCTAGTAGAAGTACCGCTTCACATCCGTATACCAGAGAATATGGGGTAGCTCCAGTTGGCATGCGAATCGTGGTGCGATATGCCCAGAGTGCTTCTCCGAGTTTATCATCCCAATCACGTTTATTGGTCTTCACAAGCTTCGACAAGATTTTAATGATCGTTTTGTTGAACGCTTCTGCTAGTCCATTTCCAGCGGGATAATAAGCTGTTGATGAGATGTCTTGAATCTTGAACTTCTCGCAAAACCTGACGAAGGCTTGCTGATGAATTGAGGCCCATTATCATGTATGATCCACCTCGGCACGCCGTGTCGATAGATGACGTGATGCTTGATGAACCTGATGATGTTGTTCGTCTTCACCTCTTTAAGTGAAATTGCTTCAGCCCACTTAGAGAAGTAGTCGGTGATTGCGAGAATGAACCGATCACCTTTAATTGACGGAAGAAAAATAGAACCCACGATGTCCATACCCCAAGTCTCGAAAGGCCATGATTTAGCCGAAGGATGCAAATGCTCCGGGGTTCGATGCATGTAGTTCGCGTGTATTTGACACGCGTGGCACTTTCGAGCGTACTCAATTGTATCATTAACCATCGTTGGCTAGAAGTATCCCATTCTTCTGATGCGATCATAAAGCTTGGGACCAGGTTGGTGTGCGCCGCACTCTCCACCGTGCGCTTCCCTAAGAACTTCCTCTGCTTCTTTGCTTAAAAGACACCGAAGCAGCAAGCCGTCGTACCTGCGACGATATAACATTTGGGTCTCTGAGTTATAAAAGAACCTCGGCACTTTTCGTCGGATCGATTCCCTCTCCTTTACGTCTTCTGGCAAAATACCGTGTAGGACATAATCGATTATAGGAAATCGCCTATCCCGGGGCTCTAATTCAATTCGGGTTGAGTGCACCTCTTTGATGACCACCTCTTTGTCGTTGTCTTCTTCACCATATATTGGCACGAAGAGTTGGTGAGTTCTCCCGATGATCAGTTCTCGGCTTCGGGAGGTTGCTAATGAATCTGCTAATGCTACCAATCGTCGTATGCATTCTGAAGGCGTGGAATATACTCAATGAAAAACTCTTCGAATGAATCCGCCATCTCAACGGCCTTTGGTGATCTGGAATCAAGTCAGTTCGACTTCATATTCCCCACAAACTGTTTGACTATAAGTTGAGAATCTCGAAAGCTTGAGATATTCTACCCCGACTCTTTGGCGGCGAGTCCAATAAGTAAGGCGTTGTATTGACCACATTATTAGAAACGCGGTTCGGTTAGCGAATAAGCGCGGCATCGCGTGCTTTCAGAAAAACTAAGACAACTCCAACTCCGGCAGAATTCTTAGAACATCCGGGGGTGCTTGCTATGTTGGTTGCTCGAGAAGCTCCGTCAAAGTACAGCTACCATATTTCCTGATGTGACATAGTGTTGACCTCGTGAGTTTCATCTGGCAAGTCATCATACAACTCGGCCGTATCCTTTGTTGGATTAGCTGCCAAAAGATCGTAAATTGCCTGTCCCTTGACCGACTTCTGTTGCTTAAAGTGCAGGTCGTATTGAGAAAAGAGTAAGGCCCATTTCGCCAAACGCCAATTCATGGAGGCTGGTTGCGTCATGAATATTCAGACTGGATTTACGCCGGAAGCAACGTAAATCGTCTATCCGACTAAGTAGTGCCGCATCTTTTGAACCGCGAACACCAATGCAAGGCATTCTTTTTCAATCATCGGATAACGGGATTCAGCACCCACTAACGTCTGACTTAGGTAATACACGCTTGCTTCGTGACGTCATGTCGTCTTCTGCGCAGCAAAGCGCTAACGAGTGGTTCATTGCCTTGATGTAAATCAAGAGCGGTTTACGACTTGATTACAACGAGCGGGAGGATTAAGCTAGATATGCTTTGATATCCTCGAATGCCTTTTCTGACGTCGTCGGACAAATGATACTCCTTTCTTGTTTAGCTTGGAGAACGGTTGGCATTTTCGAGAGGTTTGATATGAACCGGATGTAAGCTAATCGCCCTTGTAACCCTCGAGTTCTCTTAAGCTTCTGGGTTGTAATTCATTTATCGCCTTCACTTTATCACGGGTCAATGTGAATACCCTTAGTGGTGACAACGAATCCAAGGAATTTGTCATTTGGACATTAGAAAAGATTTAGTGGGTTCATCTTTAGCGATGACTCGCATGAGATCGAATGCCGCTTTCGTGTCTTTGATGTGGTCATTCTTGTCGCGGACTTTTCACGACTAAATCATCGGCGTAGCATTCAACCGTCTTCGAAGATGTTAGTGAAAAATCTTCGTCATAGCTTCGGCGATATGTGGCGCCATTCTTGAGCCAAGCGGCATGACCGGGTAGCGAAGACACCAAGAGGAGTTCGAGCGCCGTGTGTTTCGCGTCATCTGGGTGCATCTTGATTTGATTATAACCTAAAAAGCCATCCATAAAAGACATTCTCTCGAATCCGCACGTGTTGTCAATGATGACATCCGTGATTGGAAGAGGAAAATCATCTTTTGGGCATGTGGCGTTCGAGATCCATAGTTGGCGGATACGATTGTCCCATTCTTCTTTGAAACCGAATAATAATTGACACCCAATCGGGTCTTTGCACTTCCTGATGAAACGGCGTTATGAGCTTCTTTACTTCCACCATGATTGATTCCATGATTTGCGGAAACCGTCTTTCTTTGTTGTTTGGTTGGTTTGACATCAGAAGCGATATTGGCGATGGGTAGCCGTTGGTCGAGCCCTGGCATATCTTCATAATTCCAGGCAAAAACGTCGATATACTCCCGGACGAGAGCAATCAATTCCTCTTTCTCTTCCGGAGGAAGACTGCCGCTCATGAATATAGGCCGGTTGGCCGTCACCCATATCGACTTGAACTACTGCATCTTCGGTCGGAGGTTCTCTTTGCTCGAATCGGTCCTTGTATTGCATATTGAGGTGATGGGTCTTTTCATGTTGGCATATGTTCATCATCGTCCATCGTGGTAGGGGTCGGTTGTAGTCATATTTGACATTAACCCTTTGAACATTTAGCATCTTGACATGAGTCCCAAGTGAGAATCCGATGAATGTCCATCTCTTGCGTCGGATACTTGGTCGTCAATGAACCAACAACATTCGTCTTCTGAAGAAGAGACATAACCCAACCCTCTTTTGAATCCATAATAATTCAAGGGCTTCCCTTTTGGGACATGCGGCTTAGTACAACTTCGGGGACCTGCCGAAACAAAGACCTTAAGCCTCTCCGTGAGGTGTGCCCCCACTTTTCATGAGATCTCGTTATGCGGACTATATCTAGATAGATGTGATCCAGGCTTATCGTCGTTGGTATCTCTCTTCAAGAAATGATCTGGTGGTGGGAATGAATCTCCCCTACCGTAGATTAAATCCTTCTCACCTCCTGTTTTGGCGGGGATGACAAGTGTTATTCGAAGAATCTCGGAGTTATACTGCGTCACACCACGACGATCAAATCGGCGTAATGCGGTTAGGATCATCATACAATCCTTTAATTACATCAAATAAAGGCGGGGAGTATTCTAAATCACCATTTATTTCATTGTCGGCAAGTTGCCAATTACAACTTTCATCCCGAAGTCTTCATCGTCAAGATTGATTCTGGTGGTACAATGTTATTTATAGAAAACCCCCTCATAATCAAGCCCGGCCCGGCATCGGTTTCCTCACATGTATAGTGCCTGGGCGATGATTGATGTCGGACTCATTACAGTAAAGGAGAGTCGATGAAGTAGTTCTCTAACCCTTAAGCGGTTGTTTGTCGCGACCACCGTCTTGACTTCATTATTAGTGTGTATTTGGAGACATGATGAAGTGGAGGGACTATAATATTTTATGGATCAAGGCCGACCCAATAATAAGTTATAAAATCTCCACATCAATCACATAGCATGTGACTTGGACTTCAAATCACCCATTTGGCACTTTATCGGATTTTACCAAGTGGGTGAGACCCCTGTGTTAAATCCATAAATCAGCGTACTTTGTAGATGCCATCTTCTTGGCGGGAATCTGAGTTTGTACATTAGGCGGAGGGGCATGATGCTCCACAGTAACCGGATCGACTTGGATCCGGTTGACATGTTGGAGCCAATGTACTCTAAATGAAATCTGTGACTTTGTCATGTTTGGAATTCTTCATGCATATCCTCCTTGGTGAAAGTTATGCAAGGGATGTGCTTGGTGGTGAGGTTTACCTTCTTGGGCCAAAGATTGACGACTCATGACTTGGCTCAACACAGTGAGAAACACTTACGAGTCGGCTAGAGCCTCACTATGCTCTCTAGTTTCCTTTGACGCGGGCTTCGTAAAGCGTTATCCTTATCGGGATATTAGCGGTTGAGCCATAATGTCGAGCGTGCGAGGAGTTCGAACTTTCGGTTTATCTCTTCCAATCGGACGATTGAAGCGAGGCGGCTTGAACTTGATCCCCTGTTGTTGGGGTTGCTTCTCTTTTAACTTGAGTGGTGTCTTCTTTACGGCCACCTGTACCAACGTTTCCGTCTTGGCGTGGAAGTCATCGCTACCCCCACCTCCGTCAACGTCTTTGCATTTGGATTAGAAGCTTCCGGATACTTGTAGTGATACTCAAGTCCACTCCTGGTGGTGCAGACTTCCTGTTCTTCTTCAAAGAGTTGGAGTATCATTATCTGCTCATCATCCTTCTCCAAAATTGTTGAAGTGGCATGACATAGCTTCCCCTTCCCCTTCCCCTTCAACTTCTTTTTAGACGAAGAGGTCGCCCACTACTCATCTTGGTAAGTCGGATGAACCCAGGATCTCAAAATTAGTTAGGTATGCGGTCGAGTCCTTTTCTTGTGACCAGTGAGGGTGTGATTCATCGTCTTCATACCAACTTTCACAATGGGCGTCGGTTGAAACCAATCCAAGGGCACCGATCCGAAGCTAATGGAGACTGCGTTCGTCCCTACTTTCTTTTCTTTGGATGCCTTCGGGGTAATGACCCCTACATCAATCAAGGTCTGAATTTTGTCCTTGAGATGATAACATGACTTTGTCGGGTGGTGCACGCTCTGGTGGTATGATGCCGGTCCATAACCTTCTTTGCCTCCTCTTGGTTTGTCGGCTGACAGGCTGAATTTTGTTCTTCAAAGGTATTTAAAATACAGGGAACTTCATCATCCTTGAAGGAGTAAACCTTAGGGAATCTTGGCCGGCGACTTCTAATTTTCGCGGTCGTTGTTGCCATTGGGGTGCGTGGCTGCGGTGCTTGTTGTTTGAAATTTGTTAAAGTGCGACTAGAGCGTTTGATTTGCATCATGTTTTCGGCGCCTTCCCTGCCGCGTGGGATGGAGTTTTGCTTATTTGCGTTTGCCGTCGGCTGACCTCTTTTCACTTTCTTCCTCTTTAGGAATCGCTCGGCTTGCTCTCGCGCCTTCAAATCCTTCAAGTCTTGGGCGGTGCTGTTCCATTGCTTCCGTCCAATGACCAGTTATTGGGCACGTTTGGAGGATGAACTCCTCAGTTATGGGGTCCCGATAATTCATTGCCTTATTTCTAAACCTCTTGACGAAGTTATCCACTGTTTCTCCGTCTTTTTGTTTCTCATCCAAAAGCGACCCGATAGATATTTCGGTGTCATCGTCGAAGAAGTTGGCGAGGAATTTAGACTCCATGTCATCCCAGCCATTAATGCTTCCATGTTTGAGACGGCGGTACCAATCGAAGGTAGCTCCACGAAGGGTGCCAACGAATGACCGAACCATCAAGGGCTCGTTGCCGGAGATGACTCCCAAGTGGGACTTGAAGTAGATACGGTGTTGAGTAGGGGATCCCTTCCCGTCGAACGGCGTGAAGTTAATTAGACTAAACTTTGCCGGATACGGGATCGATTCCCAATCCCTTGAGTACGGACACGGTATGCCCGTTTTCTTTACCTCTTAGGCGTAGAGTATTGATTTTACTCTCGGATCTTTTATCCTCTCATTCTCACCTACATCTTTGTTTTGGTGATTTTGAGGAGGATAGCGGTATCGTCAGCGGCGTTTTGTTCATTAGGGGTATCATCGTTCGGCCTTCATCCCCATCTGCGTCACTATCCGTTTGGTTATCATGATTGCGATGACGACTGCCTCGGCGATTCAACAACGACAAGATTTGCTTGTCACGAAATTCTCTCATTTGTTATATGGCCATCGCATTTCATCTTGGAAATTCTCCTTACGCTTGGCCAAAGCCTCTTCGAGCATCTTGGCTACTTGTTCTGCACTAATCATAAGTGCTTCACGGGGTCGTCCGTCATTGATAACATGTTGTCGGAGATGCGAACCGGCGTCGGCCTTCGTCATCTGAAGCAACCTCCTTGGCGCGTTGGCGTCTAATGGTCTCGGACGCATAGCCGAGTCATCCGTTGTGATCGGCGGAATGCCTGCGATGGCGTCCCTTTCTGATCATATTAATGGAGGCGGCTTCGTCATCTTGGTCAATCTTCCCTGCGAAATGCCTTGATTAGGGTTCAAGTATCTTGGCGTAAAGCCTATCAAAGGCCGATAATTTGCTTAGAGTCATCTTATTGCAATGCTTTTCGGACAACAACGCCTGATCAATGCGAGCACGGGCAATCGTGTTTTCTCGGAGGATCTTCTTTTGAGATCTATTAAGTAACCTCGTAGCGATAGTACAACTCGCCGGCATGAATGACAACCTATCGTGTGTTGGCTTGCGACTTCAGTCCCGTCCTCGTCATGGGCGAAAATCTCCTTCTAAGGATGAGCGCCCTAAGGGCCATCAAAATCACTGTCCGTGGCGTACACCTTTGAGTGTGAGTTTTAGCGAACTCTCGAACTTGGACCCAGCCCGGTCGCGGTGGCTACATGAACTTTCTTGTTGTGGTCGAGGTGGAGTGCGACCCCTTGCATTAGGAGTGACGGGACTTCCTCAGCGGACCCAGCTCCTTGGCGGAGCCTTGATCATCGAGCTACGCGGGACGGCGTTCTATACCGTCTTCTTGCTTTGGGATGAGCGGCGGGATCACTGGCGAGAAATTAAGGTGGGCAGCGACTTGGGTGGAGTCAGCGATGGTGGAGTTGGTGGTGGAGCGGACTTCCTTTGATGGAGACCATCTCGGGGTAGCGGAGCCTTCGTAGAATCAACTCGGGGAGGCTGATCCTTATTCAACACCTCGGTTTTGGCCTTAGCCGTTGATTCGGGTTTTAGCCTCCACACTTGGTGCGTCTTCGGGGGCTTCTTGGCCACTTCCTCCTTCAACCTTTGGGCCTCTGGGACCAGAACTCTCGCGTGTGCAAAGTACCGCGGCGCCTCGGATCGTTCCTCAAGTGTTGATCAGTTCCGTTTAGCGAACCAATCATTTGTCAGCGGCTTAAGCGAGCCGCTAGCCACTTATTTACGAGGCTTTACGCCTCTCACGGATTGAGATCCGCCTGCGTAGCGGATCCGTCCACGATTCAATGCCTTGGCAAATCGGCCAAGCCAAACTCGTCGGCGTTGGCGGGCTCTCTTGAAAATTCGGCACCATCGGTCGGATCTTGGGTGAGGAGTTGAGATCTTCATCTCCGGTTGCCTTGAGTACGGAGGAATCACCTAACTGCGGCTTTGGCGGGGGGATCGGAATCCTCACCTTGAGATTTGGCGTTTAAAGACCATCAGTTCTCCTTGCGGTGGAGATCTTCTTAGATCTGCGGGGGAGAACGTCGGGGCGAGGCGAGGTACTCTTCAAACTTCTTACGGTCGAACTTCATTTTCGACCTCTTCTTCGACGAGGATCACGAATCGCGGTACACCGATGATCTCGACTTGAGGCCGTTGGCTCCCGTGGTTGCCGGCTTGTTGTGAGGAAAAGTCGGGATGATTGTCATTGCTTGAATCCGTTACATCTTTATGGGATTACAAGCGAAATTGAGAAAAAGATGCGCCTTTTATAAGGCTTTACAATGAACAATCAAAAGATTACAACTTTTTCTCCTTTTTGAACAAACGGGATCCGTTTATGGATCCTAAACTGCGTGGAGTGTCTTTGCTTTGTCTTGGGGACTTATTTTCCGTCCGTGGACCACCGCGTAATCGGATCGGTCGCGAGATCTACACGATCAAGAGGGGTTATTTCTCAATGGAAATAAGAGCCCAAGCAAATGAGATCGACTAAGCGAAATCAAAGCTCTTCTCGAGATCAAAACGAGGTTTAATCTCGAGGAAATGATGTAGATCTGATGTCGAAGTTGCTCGCCTCCCCAAAAGTCAGATCTTGATCCTCAAAAGCCTCGCCTTTGTCGCCAAAAGTCAGATCTTGATCTTCAAAAGCCTCGCCTTTATCGCCAAAAGTCAGATCTTGATCCGGCAGAGTCTCCCCTTCTCTCTAAAATTCCGGATCTGTGCAAATGAGCCTTGCACCTCATATTTATAGCCTCCAATGCGGATGCGGGTCATAACTGTTGGCCGAGCCACTTGGAGTGGCTTCGGCCAGCAACCCCAAGTGGCTTGTCTTCGGTCTTTTTCGCCGTCCTCCGGTGTTAGAGCGGTCGATTCGGGTTTATCGGTTTCAGCGATCGAGCTTCAAAGTTGGGTTTATCCCTTCGCTCGCACGCGATTCGTCGCTTCATTAGCCTTGTACGCTTTGTCGACTTGCTTTATGCACTTCGTCGACTCGATTTATGCGTTGGCGTCGCGGTGACTTATTGTTGTATCATCGACGGTTCGCCGTTATGTCGTCGGATGGCTCGCCGATCGTCAACTCCTTATCACAAGCTGTGTTCAGGAGCTTATAGGTAATTTTCAACGCCTACAGTTATCCACGCCCTGAGGGGAGTGGGCTACCCACGTTCTGGCAAAATTTGCTAGAACGAACTTACCCCTGACCATTACTGGGAAACCTCACCATTGACCATTTCAAGTGCTATTTTTGTGAAAATGGTTCTCCCCCATTATCTCCTAAGTTAATAGCTACTAAATCCATATTTAATGGCTACTAGCCGTCTCTCTCTTAGCCTATAAGAGGAGGGGAAGATTGCTCATTTTTGGGCACTTAGCAATTTAGCAACTTGGAACAGCTATCTACTTGAAGACTTTGGCATTTTCAAAAGAGCATTGGTTATCTTCAACCAACAGAAGACTTAACGCTTTAGTCAGATCGTTAACGGAGTATAAGATTGATGCTCTATCGGCACATAGAAAAGAACCCAACTCTAAACAAAATTTTCTTGTTCTACTTAAAAGTGTAATCTTGAGTCAGTTGTATTTTTAAGACCCGAAACAAGGCTGAACTTAGGAGATTTGCTAATGCAGATGATGTGGTCCTTTGCGAACGCATTTAGGAGTTCGGCGATGAAGGGTTTCTAGGATGAGTTGGCTATGCGTGAGAGGAAGTTGTGGGCTATGTCCGAGCAGTGAGGCTTAGGTTGTTAGGGAGCTAAGCGTTTGTCCCCTTTTCTCTCCCCACTTTTTTAATGGTATTTTCCCCTTTGTACGTTACGCAGCTTTAGTTTTGAGGTTTATTAATGAAAATATTTGTGCTTGTTTAAGACATAGGAGTTGATCATTACCATAATTTCTTATGATACTTGATCAAAATTTAATCGGACACAAACTTTTCAGTACAAAAGGACCTCTCAGGGTATAAGAAAAGGAAAACACTATCTAATTCGTAACTTTGACAAACTACCTAACACTCAGAGGACCCCTGTTGCATAGGCATTCATGGGTTGTACTTCTTCATGAGTTGCCACTGATCAGGAACATATGTAAATTTCCCTTCTCATAGATGGGGTGATAGGCACCGTTCGAGTAGACTGACTCTATTACAAATGGTCCCTCTCATTTCTCATCAAATTTTCTTTGCGGACTGTGTGCGGGAATCATGGGTCATCTCATAGTCAGGACCATGTCACCTTCTAGAATATCCACTTCTTGGCCTTCTTATTGAATGCTCTGGTCAGTCATGCCTAGCAAAGCTCGATATGTTGCAGAGCGGCTAGGCACATTTCATCTAAGGTTTCTAACTCTCGAAGGCAAAGATTAGCATTATCCTTAGAAGTCATTTGCGTCATCAAGGCAGTGCGAAGCGATGGGATCTGGAGATCCAATGAGATAACAGCGTGACATCCGTAGACCAAGGTGAACGGAGTGTTCCCCATTGGGTTTCGTACTGTGGTGTAGTAGGCCCACATGCACTCACCCAATTTCACATCCTAATCACATTTGTTTCCCATGATGAATTTCTTCATTATCTTGATGATGGTCTTGTTGAAGGCTTTGGCCAACCGTTAGTAGCTGGGTTGTAAGGTGTTGAGGCCACGTCTTCAATCAAGAATTTGTTGCAAAATCATCCGTATCATGACTTATGAACTGAGGACCATTATTGTGGATAGTTTGCCTGGGTATACCGAAATGGTATATGACATGGTGTCTGAGAAAATTGACCATGTTCCTGGTCTTGATCTCCTTCAATGGTACCACTTCAGCCTATTATGAGAAATAGTCGGTTATGGCTAAGATGAATCGATGTCCTCTAGTGGATGGTAGGTTGATTGGACCAATAATATCCATTCCCCATGTCTCAAATGACCATGAGGACATGGTCGGGTGGAGATACTCCGGGGCTTGATGGATGAAGTCGGCATGATGCTGACAGGTAGGGCATCACTTCGCGTATCCATCGTGTCAGCGACCATCATTGGCCAATAGTAGCCCAACTGACAGAGTTGCTCATGAAGTTTGGGACCTAGCTAATGAGCTCGCACATATCCTATTGGTCTCCTTCACTACTACCTTAGCTTCTATTATGGATAGGCACCGCAGTAGCAATCCATCGTACGAGTGACGATAAAGTTTCTTCATGCCAGCATCATAGTAGAACCTTGCGGAGCACCTTCTCACTAATGTTGCCTCCTTTAGATCCTCTGGTAGGATTCCGTGAAGGATGTAATCAATGATGAGGAAATGCCAATCTCGATCCCCTAAGATGGTCGTCACTGCATTGGCCTTTTCGGCTTTGAGTGCCTTAAGTTCCACTTTTCGGCAACACAGATACAGACTGCTCACCATCACATCTCAGTGGGCCCCATGAGGTAACACCAAAGTAGTTGTTAGTCCAGTTAGGGTGTCTGCATAAGAATTCTGCGATCATCCTACATTTGTGACGCTGACCACACAGAATCCCTTCATCATTCCATTATCTTTGTTATAGTACGAAAGTAAATCCTCAGTGTTTGACTGTGTACTCCTCATTGATCTTCTTGACTATAAGTTGTAATCCCCTTTTGCCTCGAGATATTCCACCCTCAGCTCTTTTGTCGATTCGAGTTTGACAAATAGAGCATTTTACTCTGCCATGTTATTGGAACATGGCTCAGTTAGAGAGAAGGATCATAAGATGACATATTTTTTGGGTGTGATGAACACGATTCCAATCCCGGCAACGATGTGTCTGTCGCCCCGCTCTAGAAGCCTTGTTGAACCACATTTGCTAAGTCTGCCTGTTGGTTGTGACATTGCATGCGGACTTCATCTGGGATATCCCCATGAAGTTTTTAGTACTCGAGCACTAGGATATTTGTGAGGAAATTACCCAAAGCTTGGCCCTTAATTTCCTTCTGGGGCATGAATTCCATCTCATACACCCATTTTGCCAACCGCGAGAGTTGAGCAAGCCAGTTTTGTCATGAGGATTCAAAGTGGATTTACCCAAGATACGACACGGATGGACTGCCCAACCAGGTAATATCGTATCTTTTGAATTGTTAACACGAGGGCTAAGCATTCTTTCTCAATTGGGTTGTATCAGTGCTCAGCTCCTATCACCATGTAGCTCAGGTAGGAAATGACTTGGTTGTCTCCTTGATCATTCTTTTGGGCTAGTATGGAACCCAGAGAATAGTCTAGAGATTTTTGTACAGGATGAATGGCTTTCCCATAGAGGGGGCAATCAAAATCGGAGGAGTAGTGAGGTACTTCTTGATCTCGTTGAACACCTTCGACATGCTTCTTCCCACATGAAGGAGGCATTTTTGTGCATCACCTTGGCAAAAGGTTGGAAGCAACTAGAAAGATTTGAGATAAACATTCTAATGCACGCCAACCAACCCTAAAGACTTTGGAGTTGTTTAAGGTTTCTTGGAGGGGGCATTTCTAAGATCACCTTTACCTTGTTCGGGTCGACATGGATTCCCTTTGCCGTGATGATGAATCCTAGGAATTTACCACAAGACACGCTGAAGAATGATTTAGTTGGGTTCATCTTGAGGTCCTACTTCACTGTGATGTCGAAGGCCATCATCCGGTCATATAGGTGATCTTCCTTTCACCTGCCCTTGACTGCTAGGTCATCTACATAGCATTTCACAGTCTTTCATAACTGCTCACTGAAGAACTTACTCATTGGATGTTGGTATGTCACCTCGACATTCTTCAAGCCGAATAGCATTACCATGTAGGCAAAGATTCCCCTTGGGGGGCGGTATGCTCCCAATCATCTTTGTGCATTTTAATCTCATTGTCACCGGAGTACCCATCCATGAATGACATGTGTTTGAAACCACATGTGTTGTCAATCATGATGTCAGTGATTGGCAAGGGAAACTCATCTTTGGGACAAGCTACATTCAATTTGCATTAGTTAACACAAATCTAAATAGTGTCATTCTTCTTAGGGATAGGCACAATATTGGATACCGACTTCGATAGGTAGAATTCTTTGATGAGCTTAGAATCAAGGAGTTTCTAAACTTCCCCATCAATTTTCTGTGTCATGTCTAGTTTAAACCTTCGCTGGGATTGTACGACTGGTTTTGCATCGGGCTTGATGTTGAGGTGGTGAACACACTGATATATTCTCATAGCAAGGCAATCAAGTCTAGTAGTTCATCTATAGGGAGACTTGCATTGATGAAGATGGTTTACAAGTGACTCCATCACCTAAGTCCACCTTCTCCATTTTTCATTAGTCAAAGGTTCGCATTGTTCAAATCGTGCTTCCCACTGATCGTCCAGCTGTTAGGCCCAGAAGGGGATGTTGTTATTGTAGTCCAATGACCTAGATTCCTCTTCCCTGTGGCCGACATATACTATATTGACTAACAATCATCGGAACGTCGCGCCTATGCTAGTATCTTAACCCCACATCTTTGTGTTAGAAGAATGGTCGATGATCCTGCTTGGAGAATCACAGTCTGACAAACCAGATTGGGCCTAGAAGGGGATGCCATCATTGTAGTCCAACGATGCAGATTCCTCTTCATTGTGGCCGACAGATAACATATTGATAGATAATTGTCGGAAAGTTGGGCATATGTTAGTATCTAAATCCCACATATTTGTGTTGAAAGAATGGTCGATGATCCAGTTTGGAGAAGCTTCTGGTAGGGTCTCGTATTTGTGTCCCCTCCTCATCTTTTTATAATAGTCTTCGGCTATCCCCTTGACGATGAAGGGCTTTATCTGAGACACACTACCTTTCCTAAAATTGAGCCCTTGTCATGCATCGAGGTCCTACCCCCAATGCTACATTATCCTTCGAGCCTAGATGCTATATTGATGGAACTGTGGGACTTCCTCATTTAACTCCTCATCAGGGTCCAATCAGAAGTCAGACCAGCATTTCCAAAATATATCACCGTTTAATTTTTGAATTTGCGAGCATTATAAAGCACACTTCTAACTAATTTTTGACACTTCAGTCACTCTGATTCATCCCGACTATAGGCATGTGGAGTGACTTGTCAACATTTAGCAATGATACTTCTTTTGGGGTTATCCCCTAATTATAAAAGAATTGGTCACACATGAGGTGTAATCTAAATGGATTAATTTGTTGGTGATCATTACACCACCCTTAACAGTGGTGTCATTATAATCAGGCTTAAAACTTATTATATCGAGTTTTGTAATAAAGGTAGGAGTCTTGGTCGGCTTTGAGCTTGCATCAAGAATGTCTTTTGGTACCCTCGATGGCGAGCACATTTGCCATGACTACATTGTGGTGATCTTCCTGGTAGAGCTGCGCATCAACATTGTAACTTTCGAGGCCCCTGAAAGGCCATTCATCTATATATATCTTGCACTCAATCCCATCCGGGTGGTTGTACTTAATACATTGATGCAGGATGAAGGGAACGATTACATTCTCATGGATCTATGGCCTAAGGAGGACATTGTATGATGGTTCGTCATTAATGACATAACATGTCACATCCGACCCGAGTTCACGGATTCACAGTTTGAGCTTTATCTTTCCTAGTGGATCACTACTGTCGATATTAAAGCCAAAGATCTTAGTGCTAGTGTGACATAGCTATCGCTGTGTTATTTGAAGGGAGTGTAACATCTTCCTCATGATGATGCTAATGGCTAACCCGGGGTCAACTTGCATATGCTCTATCTTAGATGATCCCAGGTATCATGTAAAGTAGAGAGGCCTTGTGTGCTTGATGGATAGTATGAGCATATCCCTTTCGGAAAATGTTACCATAGGGAGGTCCCTCTCTACACGGTATTAGTGCACATAAGTGGTCCTCAGTCTTTTCCTCCGACAATTGGATCTGAGTGAGGTAAACCGTCGGATTGCTTAGAGCCTTTTGTAATGTTAATTTCACCTCTAGGGCTAGCTGGATTAATTACCAGAGCATCATTCTAGCCGGGATGTTCACTAGTTGAGTTAAGATGTTAAATGAGCGCGATCTGCTGGGCCCAAACCTATCATCATTTGCCTTCGGAGCTGTAGGAGGTAGTACCACTATGAAGATTGTTGCCTGGTCGATGGGTGGGCTTGGCGTCCTTTAGTCGACTGGTCATATTGTCGGTGGAACATTCTACCACTTTTGAGTCCTTCCTTCACATTCTGAGCCGTGATTGCTACCAGCACCTCTATTTCTCGGATGGCTTTGGATGCTCTTTCCTCTTCCTCAGATGTGGTTTGCTTTGTTTTTCTTAAAATTTATAAATATGGTTTCCTTTGTTTTTCTTAAAATTTTGAAAATTCTAGAAATCTATGTTTAAATTAGAAAATTATTTAAAAATATCTAACAAATTTTGGGAAAATTTTAGAAAATATTTTTATTATTTTCCTTTAGAAATTTTAGAAATTTTTATGCGGGGCCCACTAGATTTCATAATAGAGTTATTTTTCGATTTTAGAAAAATAATTTTTGAACTTTGAAAGTTCAGAAAATTATTTTTATACACCAGAAAATTTAGTTGTAAAATCCTAATAAAATCATAGAGATTTTGATGGGTAGCTTTTCCAATGGGAGCGCTTGGGGCGCATACCAATTTTACGAGAAACGAAAAACATAATAAAATTGACAAGATAAATTAGGTAGTTAAATGTAAAAGTGAAATTATTTATTTATGGTTGTCATGCTGCATGTTCAGATGCATACCGAAATATATAAACAAATAATTTCAAGTGAGAGATTTTGGGTGGAGATGACACTACGATTTAACTACCCAATCTAGTCTATCTCTAAGAAATCTAATATTCTATTTTTAAAAATTTTATAATGATTTTAAAAATTATATCTTTGAACATTGTGATTGGGTCCTTAGGCCTTCTTCTCTTTGTTTGGTAGGTAATTTTATTATCGATATAAAAGGCTTGATGAGGTGGAATGTTCTTAGGAAAGAACAATACTCCACGTAAATGCCAATAATCTTAACGTATCTGTAATTAGAGTGTATTAATTCTTCTCTTAAAGTACAAAATAATTATTCCGATGATAGTTCGGGACTGAGTAGTTTGAGATACTTTTATCGGAATATCTATTTTCTCCTGAGAGCAGGAGGTTTTGGTAAGTACTGAGGCGGCAATATCTGAGTTGGAACAGGGTTCAACTCGGACTCAGAGATCTAAGGCCGGTCAGTACAAGATTTGAAAGTGACAAGATTATTTTATGTGGTTCACCGAGTGGATTGTAAAGAAAGACAATCTTATCGAGGATTATAAGGATAATCTGAATGCAAAGAGCTTCCGGGATGCTCTTAATGCGAGATTCAGATATGTCTCTTCAATGAGGATTTGAGTTTTTATTGTTAAGTTGGATTCAATTTAGATGGCTACTAGGCTGAATATCAAATTCACCTTTGAATGATAAAATCTATGATCAGGGATCATGAGATAGCTGAAACTACGTCGAGCTAGGAGTAGCAGATCCCAACGATTATATAAGGTTTACATAACTCCAGTAAAAAATTTGTTACTTTTATTGCACTTCACAGATGTGATACATCCGCGGATGTACAAATAAAAGTAAATTTAGAGTCTAAACACCAAGGTGTGCTCAAGGCTAAAATGTCTACTTCGGCTTTAAAAGCTGAATACCCGAGGCACAAGACTGAGAGCCTAGTTGTCATGCCCCCCTCCAAGTCATACCGAGGCGGGATCTAGGAAATACATAAAAATTGGGCATGACCTAACCGCAATGAGTAGAGTTGACCTCCTCAATTATTATATACACTCCTATATATATACAACAATACTGAAGAGCGGAATTAAAATAACAATAATGCATATACAACACCCAGAAACACAAGGTTAACAATAGAGTCCACAGAATACCAGAATTGCAGGAAGCTAAAGGGAACAATAATACAAAACAAAGTCTGATAATAAACTATAATTCACATTAGTACATGTCTGACAACTCAAAAGTACTACAAAAGTAAAATACAAAATTACTCCTACTATGCTTGCCAAAGGAGCTAACCTTTTTGTCGGGGTTTATGATCCTCTTGCCTTTGTTAAGTGTATGACCTGCGAATGGATGCAGAAATAATGGGGGTGAGCCTAAAGTCCATAGGCAATCATAAAAATCTCGGGTATAACATAAGGTATAGCAATCGCCAAACAATCAACAAATAGCCCACACATGAAGTGATTCAAATAGGAATATTATGGAAGCAACAAGGTATATAACTGAGCATTGAATATCAACTGGTATGAATTTTAAGAAAATAATCAATCAAACTCTCAAAGAATTGAGAGGAAACAATAAAAGGCCTACAGTTCGTGCCGGGTTCCTCAGTATCGACGAACGAATCCAAAGGTCTTGCTCCTATATACACATACGTGTATACCCATATGAGATTCTAATTAACTAGGTATTTTTTATTTTCCTGGCTTATAACTTATATCGAGATATACATGCTATGCTCGAGAAGGTAATACTCTACACTTATAATATGCACAAAGCAAATGCAATGTTCATGTTACAAATTGAGATGGATGGATGGGAGAGCACTTGATGTCCAAAATTTGTGAAACTAGTATCTTATAACTTCTACATGTTTCTAGTTTTCAGGACACTAGGTGATTTGCAAAATTAATACATATAGCTTAAGTTATACTCAGAACATACATGACATGTAGAAACTATAAGTGCAGATCATGTTAGCAGATTCAAGTGAATAATTGAGGGGCCAAACGATATCCAAAATTAGTGAAACAAGGTTCAAATTATTTATATACAAGGTTAATTTAAGAATAAAAAAGAATCTTATGCATGCAGGTTTTCTAGGGAGAGTTTTACTCTCTATAATATAAAGGGGTCAGGATTGCAGACTCGTGCCAAGAACAAAAGCACCCACAAAACTATGTAATTCTTTCAGGTGTTAAAAAAACCAAATTGTAACCACAATTATTACATAGGCTCCTTAATAAACCTATTTTTAAATTCTAAAATTTTCTTTACTCAACCATAATTAAAAATTAATTTACATGCAAAACATCCAAGATAGGTAGATTGCATATCCTATGCACATATATTGAATTTAATCTCAGATTCAAAAATGAAAGATAATAAAGTCTAGTTTCTATAACAAAAAGAATTACTAGAAATGGACATTTATAGTATGAGTTATGGCACAAACACCAACAGGGTGTCCTACAGGAATTCTTCTGCACGAGATTGGGGTTCAAACATCGACATGCAAGCCATGTATACATGCAAGGATACCTTTCTAAGGATAACTGATTATCACATTTTAATTATATTTTTATACCCTCATTACCTATTTTATATGAATAAAGATATTACTAATAATTATTTTTATCTTATTTTGCAGGCTAATAAAGAAATAATGAATAAAAGCCCAAATGACTCAAATTCTCTGAATTTCTACCAATTTTTGAAGCCTAAAATCTGAAGATAAATGAAGGCCCAAGATACCGAAGTGATCCAAGAGAAATTCGTGAAGAAAAATCAAGAAAGACAAATTCGGTTGGAAACCAACGGTTATTATGGATTATTGTTGGTTAATAGCCGATTGGTTATATGATTTGATCAATGGCTGATTTCTCTTTCTTGGTGGCCAAGTTTAATCTAATGGTTTACATCAACTCCGTTGGGCTATAAATAGAGGGGTAGAGGGAGAGGTTTGAGTGTGAAATATTTTGTAAAAACTCTATTTGGAGAGGAGGGTTACTCTTAATTGAGAAGACCTTCTAAAAATTATAACTTTTGTTACACAATAAATAAAATTTTTACCCCTTCAATTTTCTTTCTCTTCTTCTAATCTAAGGACCAAAAGGAAGATTAGATTAAGATTAGGAGTTGTTGGTTTCTATTTTATTTCTTTTACATTTCTTTTTCATTTCTTGTTCATTTATATGCTTTGTAGCTTAGATTTACTTTCATGCAATTTAATTCCTTGCAATTTACTTTCATGCAATGTCTTTAATTCTTGTATTTACTTTCTAATATAGATTTTTCTTTTCTTTAATTCACCTTGAGGCTAGAACCCTCTAGGGAATTACCCTTTTCTAAGTGTGGAGCTAATATTAGGTGGGATCCCTAGAGATTGTTTGAAACTAGCTAACAAATCCAACTCATTCTTGTGAGATTGAGATAAGCTAAGTGGATCTACTCTAGATTCCTCATATCTTTAATTAATCCTTCATACTTTACATTCTTAATTTTCTCTTATCCTTATTTTTCATTTATTTATTTTTCTTTAATTGTCTTTCTCCTCTCTTGATTTCTTTTTCTTTTTATTTACACAAATCACAATCACCCTCCTTCTCTCACACTCATTTTCTTTTATTTTTACTTTACCACTTCCATCTTTAAACCCCCTCACACTCATTTTCTTCCTCGTTTTATTGCGCATAATCCACAACCCACTCTCTCTTATCTCTCACGAACCACTTTCACCATTTTCTCACTTTCATTTTATTTGAATAACTCCTAATTGTCATGCGCATAATTTGAGAACCAAAACTTGAACAAAACTCTTCCTACTTCCCGTTCCTCGTGGGATCGATAATCTTATATACTATAACTTGATAAGTTGTATACTTGAAAACTTTAGAATTTTTAGAATTTGAGAACATCATTGATTATATCATCTTGAAATTCTTTAAATTTCGGGGTAGAATAGTTTGGTTCTTTGTTTGATTATGTGCGCGACAATTAGGAGTTATTCAAGAATAAAAGAAAAACATGGTGAAAGTGGTTTGTGAGAGATAAGAGAGTGGTTGTGGATTATGTGCAAAGAGAAGAAATTGAAGTTGAGAATGTGGTTGTGGTTATATGTACATAATAATAAAACTAGGTTTGAGATTATATGCACATGGAGGAATATGAGATTGAGAGAAGTAAAAATCAATGAAATCAAGAATCAAGAATAAAGGAAAATAACAAACAAATGGAAAGCAAGGATAAGAGGAAAATAAAGAAGGTAAAATATGGATGATTAATTAAAGATATGAGGAATCTAGAGTAGATCCACTTAGCTTATCTCAATCTTATGGGAATAAGTTGGATTTGTTAGCTAGTTTCAAATAATCTCTAGGGATCCCACAATATTAGCTCCACACTTAGAAAAGGGTAATTCCTAGAGGGTTCTAGCCTCAAGGTGAATTAAAGAAAAGAAAAATCTATACTAGAAAGTAAATACAAGAATTAAAGACATTGCATGAAAGTAAATTGCATGAAAAACACAATAAATAAAATTTTTCACCCCTTCAATTTCCTTTCTCTTCTTCTTATCCAAGGACCAAAAGGAGGATGAGATGAAGATCAGGAGTTGTAGGTTTCTATTTTATTTCTTTTGCATTTCTTTTTCATTTCTTGTTCATTTATATGCTTTGTAGTTTAGATTTACTTTCATGCAATTTACTTTCATGCAATGTCTTTAATTCTTGTATTTACTTTCTAGTATAGATTTTTCTTTTCTTTAATTCACCTTGAGGCTAGAACCCTCTAGGAAATTACCCTTTTCTAAGTGTGGAGCTAATATTTGTGGGATCCCTAGAGATTGTTTGAAACTAGCTAACAAATCCAACTTATTCCCATAAGATTGAGATAAGCTAAGTGGATCTACTCTAGATTCCTCATATCTTTAATTAATCCTCCATACTTTACCTTCTTTATTTTCCTCTTATCCTTGCTTTTCATTTGTTTGTTATTTTCCTTTATTCTTGATTCTTGATTTTATTGATTTTTACTTCTCTCTCAATCTCATATTCCCTCCATGTGCATATAATCTCAAACCTAGTTTTGTTATTATGTGCATATAACCACAACCACATTCTCAACTTTATTTTCTCCTCTTTTGCATATAATCCACAACCACTCTCTCTTATCTCTCACAAACCACTTTCACCATGTTTTTCTTTTATTCTTGAATAACTCCTAATTGTCGCGCACATAATCAAACAAAGAACCAAACTTAATTAACTTCCTTCTTCACGTTCTTCGTGGGATCGATAATCTTTTATATTATAACTTGATCAAGGTTGTATACTTGCAACTTAGGAGGTAATTATTTATTTCCCATCAAGTTTTTGGCGCCGTTGCCGGAGAGCGGTGCATAAGTATGATTTTGATTAACTTTTGTTCCTTATTTTGTGTGTTTTCTTTTGTGTAGGAACTTGGAACTTGAAGGTTAAGAGTTGAAGATTTGAGATCGAGGATTTGCCTCCAACGAGGCTTTGCGTTGCTTTTGCGTGGGTAACTTCTCTATCTAGTATTTTCAATTCCATCCTTTAGATAGTTCATATACATTAGAGACAATTAGGATAAAAAAAATAAAAATAAAAAAAAGGATTTTTACCCTTGTCGACCCTAATAAACTTCATTTCTTTGATTGTCAACCATAATAAAAAATGAAAAGATTTTTATTTTTGCATCCTTTTTAGTTGCTTTTAATTCCTAGGGTTGCATTTCATATAATAGTAGGAATTCACCAAGTGATTTGAGCATCTTGATTTGACACACACTTGAAAATATCTTAAGGGCAAAACCCTCTAATCAAGATAAGGTGAGTGATTTCATCACCATTTCCTTAGCCCAAAAATCACTAATTCTTCACTACACATACCCAAACCTCTTAAAACTGATTAGACGTTGGCCCCTAAGGATTCGAGCTCATTAAGGAACAAGAAATCCTTAAGTGAACCGGTCCAAGTTTATTTGGATTAATTGGTGTCTAAGGCAAGGTTTAGGGGTTGCGTAAGGCGCTCCACAAGGAAAGAGGTACTTAATTGATCTTTGATCTCCCTCTAGTACTATCCTTACCTGGCTAATTACCTGAGTAAACTTTGATCTTTTCACTAAGGGAATTTTTGGTTAGTAGCTGGTCTAAGTCAAGTTTAGGCTTGACCCTAGAGTTAGGGTGATTGAAAAGTGATTGCCTTGATTTGCTTTTAGTTAGTTTTTCCTTTTTCTTTTTTCTCATCATCTTCTTAACTTTTTCTCTTGTCCTTTTTCATAAAAAAAAATTTTGATTTGGGTGTATGCAAACTTGGGTTAGGGATAATACCAATCGTTTAATTCATTTTGATCCATCTCTTGAACGAAACGAAATGGCCAATACCAACCCACCTGTTCTTCAAGATGTTTGTTACCCCACTAGAAATGCAATCTCCTCTTGCATAAAACTCCCCGAGGTCAATGGAGCAAATTTCGAGCTTAGACCGCATTTTATTAACATGCTTCCCAAATTCCTAGGAGTAGAAACTGAAGACGCTTACATTTTCATCTCCGAATTTGAAGAAGTTTGCCTCATGATCAAGATGAAGGACTTAACCGAAGATGCGATCAAACTCCGATTTATTCCATTTTCCCTTAAGGACAAAGCCAAAAAATGGCTGTATAGCTTGCCCACAGATTTCATCTTAACTTAGGGTGAATTTGTAAAAGTTTTTCTGAAAAAATTCTTTCCTATCCACAAAACGGTCAAGCTTAGAAACAGCATTCAAAATTTTAAAATTGTCCCATGAGAACCTTTTTGGAAGTATTTTGACAAATTCAAAGATCTTCTTATCCATTGTCCTCACCATGGTCTTGAAAAGTGGCGATTATGCCAAATCATTTATGAAGGATTGGATTATTCTTTAAAAACTTTCTTAGAGTCAATGTGTCAAGGGGATTTCATGAAGAAAAATGCCAATGAAGCTTGGGACATTTTAGAGAGTTTATCCGAGAAAACCATGCGATGGGAACATTGTGATGACCGTGTTTCATCGGTTCCCAACCCAAAACCGATGGTTTTCCTTAGAAAGCGAACATAGCCTCTGAAGCAAAGATGGCTGCAATCATGTGTAGGTTAGAAGCTTTAGAAGTCAAAGAATGAGCTCGGCTCAAATCAACCAAGTTTACGCCTCGGGTTGTCATAGCGTCTTTCTCCATCTCATGTTTCAGAGGAATGTCCTCTTTAGGATCCGGTCGACCACTAGGTCGGATAAACGGCGCATTCCGACATCCGGTGAATGATCCATTTTCTCCAACCTACAATCGAGGTTGGAGAAATCATCCGAATTTTGCATGGAACCAAGAAAACTACTCCGGAAATCAAAATTTCACTCCCTCTTCAACCCAACAATTTCCTAGAGGCAATGCAGTTCCTCTCAATTTTCAACAACCAAATGTCATTTCAAAATCGGTCTCCTCATCACCAATCTGCAAATCACACTCCTTAAATTGCTGATCATGATAAACGTCTTAATGTTCTGGAAAAGGGTCTAGAAACTTTGATTAAAACCTCTACACAGACCACGAACTTATTGACTCAAACATCAAACACGTTGAATTCCTTCATGCAATCAACCGGGCAAATCCTCACTTCCAACACTCAAGCCATAGCTAGGTTAGAAACCCAACTTGGTCAACTAGCTAATGCCATGAGTGAGAGAGAGAAAGGAACTTTTCCGAGTCAACCCGTGCCCAACCCAAAGGACACGGGATCAAGTTCAACCTACCAAGCTGAAGTGAATGCAATCCATTCACTACGGTCAGGTAGACAGGTCGATAATCAGGTTAGAATGCCTCTAAGTGAAACCCTTGAACCAGAACAAATTCTCTCTCCTTCTGATGTCTCTACTCAGAAATCACACCCTTCTGATGACCCAGAACCTGAACCAGAACCAAAGTCTAATTTTGATCGGTTTAAACCAGTTGCTCCTTACCCGGATAGACTCAGGCCTAGGAAGCACTCCTCTCAAGAGGAGAAAATTCTAGAGACTTTCAAGCAGGTTAAGCTCAACATTCCTCTTTTAGATGTCATTGAACAAATTCCTTCTTATGCCAAATTTTTAAAGGAATTATGTACCAAAAAGAGGCAAATAAATATTCCAAAGAAAGTCTTTCTCGCCAATATCGGTGAAGTCCTCTCAAAGGCGTACCATTGAAACATAAGGATCGAGTTGTCCTACCATCCCATGTATCATTGGTAATACTCATATCGATAAAGCTTTTAGACTTAGGGGCAGTGTCAACTTGCTTCCGTATTCGATCTACTAACAACTAGGTGTCGGGAACTCAAGCCAACTAGATGCACTTGATTAGTAGATAGATTTGTTAAGGTCCTATGGGTGAAATAAGATGTATTGATAAAGGTTGGAGACTTCATTTTTCTGTTGATTTAGTAGTCCTAGAAACGCAACCCGCTTCCAATCCCAAAGGACGATACCCGTGATCTTAGGAAGACCATTCTTAGCCACTTCTAATGCTCTCATCAAGCGTAGAAGCTGGTCACATGAAGGCTGTCTTTTGGGAATCATTGCTGAACTTAATATTTTCAATCCAGAAATAATATTGATAATCACCTTTGAAATCAATTACATCCAAGAAAGTTCAACAGTAGAGAATGAATCGACTGAGTTTTGAGGAAATTTTTGGTGAGGCTGCAAAATTTAGCGACCTCGAGTTTGATTTTTGAGAACAAGGAAACTGTGTCAAATACATGCATTTGTAATTTAACTTTTGAAGAACTCTTTTCGATGAGCTTAGATTTTGAAACAAGAACCAAAATGCCAAATTTTTATTAATCAAAATCTAAGTTCAAAATGCATAACACCAATAATACCTACCTTTATTTCTTTGCAAAAATCATTGAAGACCTTGGAATTTTTAGAATTTGAGAACATCATTGATTATATCATCTTGAAATTCTTTAAATTTAGGGTAGAATTTTCACAATAAAGTAGGATTTAATGTGGAATATGAGCTTTTCATATTTTATCTGTTATTCTACATTTTTCTCTTTTTTGTCCCACAATAATAATAAAAGAATTTATTCTTCTCTCATGTGAGAGTTTCTTCTTCATTTTAAAAAAATTTAAAAAATTTAAAAAAGAGAGAATAAATTTTGGCTTCACCCCTCATCTTAAAGGTATTTGATTTTTTTTGAAGCTAGTAGAACAAATGTAAGTGCTTCAATTATTATCTGTTTTATCTTGTGCATAATAGAATTTGCATTGAGGACAATGTAAAATTTAGGTGTGGGGGTTGGAATTAGTCATTTTTATCTTTATCTTAGTCATTTTTCTTCTTTTCTTACCATTTAAAAATAATTAAAAAAGAAAAATTAAAAAATATAGTCACTTGCCAACTTAATAGAGTTCATTAATAATTGATCTATTTGATAGAATTTAAGTCTTCTAATCCTTAGTTAGTTCTATACTCAAGTTTACCTTTTATGATAACTCCAAATAAATTTCTTAAGAAATGCTTTTCAAAGTAGTATACTTTACTTAAGTTATAACTTAGATTTTTAATTAAAATAATGAAATTTTACATGCCTAACTTAGAGTTGAAAATAAATTTTCAAGTTGTCTTGATCCAAATATTTTTCAGAATATATATACATATACACATATATATATTATACTAACTTAACAAAAGAAGAAAAATTTCTCTTAAAATCATTGGTGGTTCTATTTTACTAAGCCTAAGTTGGTGAGTAATTAAGCCCGAGGAGTATTTCTATGCTTAATGACCTAAGCCCAATTGGGTTGGGATTCATTGGCCCAAAACTCTCTAAATGGTCACTTAGAAAGCTCGATTAAAAGAACAAAACCACCAAGGAATAAAGAGTAAAAAATCATACTAACCATGTTTTTATATATAGTTAGTATATGTTCTTGAAAAATTAAATGGATTAAAAGACTTGAAGTTTGTTTAAAACAAAGTGTTAGCATGTTCTTTTCAAAACTTTTAAATTAAAATTTTGAGTTAAACTTGGCTTTGTATAACTATAATGGAAGGATTTTCTTAAGAAAATTACATTGGAGTTATGATAAAAGCGTTTTCTTGAGTATTAACCAACTTCAATTGGAATGTTTGAAGATATCAAATGAATTAATTATTTTATTAACTTCTTTAAATTGGCAAGTTGACTGAATTTTGTGGGTATATTCACTTGCAAACCCTCACGAGACTACAACTTCGTCCACTAGGATAACCTAGGGTTTAAAGGCTTGTTGTATGCACTAAATACAACCGCGATTCTCTGAAAGTGAGTTAGGTTTTCTTTTTATTTTCTTTGCTAGAGGACTAGCAAAAGTTTAGGTGTGGGGTATTTGATAATCACAATTTAATTATATTTTTATACCCTCATTACCTATTTTATATGAATAAATATCCGCTAATAATTGTTTTATCTTAAATTGCGGGATAATGGAGTATTAATGAATAAGAGCCCAAATGACTTAAATCCTCGAATTTCTACCTATTTTGAAGCCCAAATCAAGACAAATGAAGGCCCAAGACACCCAAGGAATCCAAGAAGAATTCGTGCAAAAATATCAAGAAAAGATAAATTCGGTTGGAAACCAATCGGTTGACCAACGGTTATTAACCAGTTAGCTAACCGGTTGGCTAACCGATCGGTTTGCAACAGTCCGAATTTAAAGGCTGATTTCTCTTCCTTGGTGGCCAAGTTTGATCCAATGATTCATATCAACTCCATTGGGCTATAAATAGAGGTAGAGGAGAGGATTTAAGTCATTTGGGCTCTTATTCATTAATACTCCATTATCTGCAATTTAAGATAAAAATAATTATTAGCGGATATATATACATATACACATATATATATTATACTAACTTAATAAAAGAAGAAAAATTTCTCTTAAAATCATTGGTGGTTCTATTTTACTAAGCCTAAGTTGGTGAGTAATTAAGCCCGGGAGTATTTCTATGCTTAATGACCTAAGCCCAATTGGGTTGGGATTCATTGGCCTAAAACTCGCTAAATGGTCACTTAGAAAGCTCAATTAAAAGAACAAAACTACCAAGGAATAAAGAGTAAAAAATCATACTAACCATGTTTTTATATATAGTTATATTTGTATATGTTCTTGAAAAATTAAATGGATTAAAAGACTTGAAGTTTGTTTAAAACAAAGAGTTAGCATGTTCTTTTCAAAACTTTTAAATTAAATTTTTGAGTTAAACTTGGTTTTGTATAACTATAATGGAAGGATTTTCTTAAGAAAATTACATTGGAGTTATGATAAGCGTTTTCTTGAGTATTAACCAACTTCAATTGGAATGTTTGAAGATATCAAATAAATTAATTATTACATTAACTTCTTTAAATTGGCAAGTTGGTGAATTTTGTGGGTATATTCACTTGCAAACCCTCACGAGACTACAACTCGTCCACTAGGGTAACCTAGGGTTTAAAGGCTTGTTGTATCGCTAAACACAATCGCGATTCTCTGAAAGTGAGTTAGGTTTTCTTTTTATTTTCTTTGCTAGAGGACTAGCAAAAGTTTAGGTGTGGGGTATTTGATAATCATAATTTAATTACATTTTTATACCCTCATTACCTATTTTATATGAATAAATATCCGCTAATAATTATTTTTATCTTAAATTGCGGGATAATGGAGTATTAATGAATAAGAGCCTAAATGACTTAAATCCTCGAATTTCTACCTATTTTTGAAGTCCAAATCTGAAGAAAAATGAAGGCCCAAGACACCCAAGGAATCCAAGAAGAATTCGTGCAAAAATATCAAGAAAAGACAAATTCGGTTGAAAACCAATCGGTTGACCAACCGGTTGGCCAACCAGTTAGCTAACCGGTTGGCTAACCGATCGGTTTGCAACAGATCCGAATTTAAAGGCTGATTTCTCTTTCTTGGTGGCCAAGTTTGATCCAATGGTTCATATCAATTCCATTGGGCTATAAATAGAGGTAGAGGGAGAGGATTTAAGTCATTTGGGCTCTTATTCATTAATACTCCATTATCCTGCAATTTAAGATAAAAATAATTATTAGCAGGATATTTATTCATATAAAATAGGTAATGAGGGTATAAAAAATATAATTAAATTGTGATTATCAATAACTAGAGCCATGAGACCTCTATTTATTACATGCAAGAGTAATTACGTAAGAAAATTACATTTTTTATGCTCCAATTGCATGAAGATGGGGACTTTATTAGCAAATAAGGCTTGCATGCTCACAAATTAGATGTTACCTTACATGCAAGCCTTGATCTTACAAAATAACTCATGCATGCCTAAAAAATTGACGTACATTCATGTCACAATAGATCTAAACCCAAAATGAACATAAAAGAAAAGCTTTGGTTGAATTTGTTACCTAATAGAGAGGTTATATGCAAGAACTTTTCCAAAATTCCTTTCTACCTTCACTAGAGCCTTGATCTTTCTTGGGTTGAGGGTTTGGAGGCTTCAGAGGAGAGAAATGGCGAAAAATTTCTCAGAGTTAGGGGATGTTATGTGGCCAGCCAAGAGAAGGTGAAGGGGAGAGGGAGTTGGGGAAATTTCTCTTGATAATAAAAATGAAAGAGAGTGAAAAGGTTGAGTGGTATATACTCTAGCCCATGTCGAGGGAATCTTGGAATATGGCAAATTGTAGGGGTTTTGTGCAAGTTTCCCTTCCACTCATGACTACCCAAATTATTTAGATATGGTATTTATGGTATTTTTAAAACTTTTTGTTATTTTAGTTTAACTTTAATAATGGTTTAAGTCTTGGATGATTAGGGTTCTCATACTAGGGTTAATATGCATGTTATAACATGACTAAGGAGAACTTTAATGAGCACATGATCACAATTTATTCTCATGACATTAGAAGTCGTGAATGGAATTTGTAGATACAAGGGTCGATATTAGTAACGGTATCCGAGTATAGAAAAGGATATGGAATATTACACACTACGCCCTTGAAGGAAATTTCATCCTTGAAATTTTATGTACCCTTAAAATAAATGCGAATATGTCTTACGCATCTCGACTTTTGGTTCCCAAGTTGCCTCCCCAACCCCTCAATTGTTCCATAACTCTTTAACTAGGGATCTGAGACTTGTTCCTCACCGCTTCTCCTTGGAGTCTAGCACTCGAGCGGGTCGTTCCCCATAAGATAGATCCTCTCACAAGGGCAAGGCTTGGTATGAGATGATTTGCCACAGTGTCGACACATATTTCTTCATATTGGAGACATGGAACACATCGTGAATCTTCTCTAACTCCGGCGGCAAGGCTAGGCGATAAGCAACAGTCTGATCCTCTCCAATATCGGAATGGTCCAATGTACCCGAGCGGAGTTTGTCTTTCTTTCCACCTCTTGAGTGCGCCTTTGGTTGGTGTAGCCAACTTGGAACTCTAGAAAAATATAATTAAATTGTGATTATCAATAACTAGAGCCATGAGACCTCTATTTATTACATGCAAGAGTAATTACGTAAGAAAATTACATTGGAGTTATGATAAAAGCGTTTTCTTGAGTATTAACCAACTTCAATTGGAATGTTTGAAGATATCAAATAAATTAATTATTACATTAACTTCTTTAAATTGGCAAGTTGACTGAATTTTGTGGGTATATTCATGCAAACCCTCACGAGACTACAACTTCGTCCACTAGGGTAACCTAGGGGTTTAAAGGCTTGTTGTATCGCTAAACACAATGCGATTCCTTCGAAAGTGAGTTAGGTTTTCTTTTTATTTTCTTTGCTAGAGGACTAGCAAAAGTTTAGGTGTGGGGGTATTTGATAATCATAATTTAATTACATTTTTATACCCTCATTACCTATTTTATATGAATAAATATCCGCTAATAATTATTTTTATCTTAAATTGCGGATAATGGAGTATTAATGAATAAGAGCCTAAATGACTTAAATCCTCTGAATTTCTACCTATTTTTGAAGTCCAAATCGAGAAGAAAATGAAGGCCCAAGACACCCAAGGAATCCAAGAAGAATTAGTGCAAAATATCAAGAAAAGACAAATTAGGTTGAAAACCAATCGGTTGACCAACGGTTGTTAACAGGTTAGCTAACGGTTGGCTAACCGATCGGTTTGCAACAGTCCGAATTTAAAGGCTGATTTCTCTTCTTGGTGGCCAAGTTTGATCCAATGGTTCATATCAATTCGTTGGGCTATAAATAGAGAGGTAGAGGAGAGGATTTAAGTCATTTGGGCTCTTATTCATTAATACTCCATTATCCCGCAATTTAAGATAAAATAATTATTAGCGGGATATTTATTCATATAAAATAGGTAATGAGGGTATAAAAATGTAATTAAATTGTGATTATCAATAACTAGAGCCATGAAACCTCTATTTATTACATGCAAGAGTAATTACGTAAGAAAATTACATTTTTATGCCCCAAATGCATGAAGATGGGGACTTTATTAGCAAATAAGGCTTGCATGCTCACAAATTAGATGTTACCTTACATGCAAGCCTTGATCTTACAAAATAACTCATGCATGCCTAAAAATTGGATACATTCATGTCACAATAGATCTAAACCCAAAATGAACATAAAAGAAAAGCTTTGGTTGAATTTGTTACCTAATAGAGAGGTTATATGCAAGAACTTTTCCAAAATTCCTTTCTACCTTCACTAGAGCCTTGATCTTTCTTAGGTTGAGGGTTTGGAGGCTTCAGAGGAGAGAAATGGTGAAAAATTTCTCAGAGTTAGGGGATGTTATGTGGCTAGCCAAGAGAAGGTGAAGGGGAGAGGGAGTTGGGGAAATTTCTCTTGATAATAAAAATGAAAGAGAGAGTGAAAAGGTTGAGTGGTATATACTCTAGCCCATGTCGAGGGGAATCTTGGAATATGGCAAATTGTAGGGGTTTTTGTGCAAGTTTCCCCTTCCACTCATGACTACCCAAATTATTTAGATATGGTATTTATGGTATTTTTTAAAAACTTTTTGTTATTTTAGTTTAACTTTAATAATGGTTTAAGTCTTGGATGATTAGGGTTCTCATACTAGGGTTAATATGCATGTTATAACATGACTAAGGAGAACTTTAATGAGCACATGATCACAATTTATTCTCATGACATTAGAAGACGTGAATGGAATTTATAGATACAAGGGTCGATATTAGTAACGGTATCTGAGTATAGAAAAGGATATGGAATATTACACACTTCTGCCCTTGAAGGAAATTTCATCCTTGAAATTTTATGTACCCTTAAAATAAATGCGAATATGTCTTCTGCATCTCAGCTTTTGGTTCCCAAGTTGCCTCCCCAACCCCTCAATTGTTCCATAACTCTTTAACTAGGGATACAGACTTGTTCCTCAGCTGCTTCTCCTTGGAGTCTAGCACTCGAACGGGTCGTTCCCCATAAGATAGATCCTCTCACAAGGGCAAGGCTTGGTATGAGATGATTTGCCCTGTGTCTGACACATATTTCTTCATATTGGAGACATGGAACACATCGTGAATCTTCTCTAACTCCGGCGGCAAGGCTAGGCGATAAGCAACAGGTCTGATCCTCTCCAATATCTGGAATGGTCCAATGTACCCGAACGGAGTTTGTCTTTCTTTCCACCTCTTGGTACGCCTTTGGTTGGTGTAGCCAACTTGGAACTCTAGGTCCTTGCATCGACGATCTGCATAACTCTTTTGTCTGCATTGTGCCGTCCTCATATGTTTTTGAATGATTTTGATCTTCTCTGTCGTCTCCTAGATTAGGTCAGGTCCAAGTAGTTGACACTCGCCGATTTCTTCCCAATAGATATGGGATCTGCATTGCCTCCCATATAGGGCTTCATACGGTGTCATGCCAATGTTGGAATGAAAACTATTATTGTAGGTGAACTCTATCAATGGCAAGTGCGTAGTTCAATTACCTCCAAAATCTAATGTGCAAGCTCTTAGCATGTCCTCCAGGGTTTGTATCATTCTCTCTAATTGCCCATCAGTCTGAGGATGTGTTGAAGTACTGAACTTCAATCCAGTCCCCAAAGCTCTATGTAGGCTCTTCCAGAATCTTGAGGTGAAATGGGGTTCTCGATCCGAATGGATACGGGAACTCCATGGTGCTTCACGACCTCTTCGATGTAAAGGCTGGTCAACTTCTCTATAGTATACGGCATCTTCTAGGCTATGAAGTGTGCTGACTTAGTCAGGAGGTCAACTATCACCGATATGGCATCTTCTCTCTTTGCTGAGCGCGGTAGTCCGGTGATGAAGTCCATAGTGATGTGGTCCCACTTCCATTGTGGGATGGGCAAAGATTGCAACAGTCTTGACGGTTTTTTATGTTCAATCTTCACCTGTTGGCATGTTAGGCACTTTGATACATATTCAGCTATCTCCTCCTTCATGCGATTCCACCAAAAGTTATGTCGAAGATTTTGGTACATCTTAGTGCTACCCGGATGAAGAGTATATGGGGTCTGGTGAGCTTCTCTCAATATCTACTCCTTGAGCTCCTTGTCATTGAGTACGCAAAGGCGATTACCCATCTTCAAACACCATCTTGAATCTAAAAGTCTAAATATTTTCCTTGCTCCACCTTCTCCTTTATCTCACTTAGCTCCTTATTTTCTTTGTGCCGCTCCTTGATTTGTTCCAATAGAGTTGGTTGTAGACTTATTTGATAAATTCTCATTTTGGAAGAAAACTTTCTAACTTCAATCCCCATTCTTTCCAGTTCTCTATTCAACTCGGCTTGTTTAGTTAATATCAAGCTGATGCAACTTAATTTTTCTGACTGAGTGCATCTGCCACCACATTAGCTTTACCTGGGTGATAAAGGTTGTTCACATCATAGTCTTTCAGCAACTCCAACCATCTCCTTTATCTCATGTTAATCCCCTTTAGAGTAAAGATGTATTTTAAGCTCTTATGGTCAGTGTAGATGTCACAGGTCACACCATATAAATATTGCTGCAAATCTTCAAAGCAAAGATCACAGCGGCAAGCTCCAGCTCATGAGTTGGGTAGTTCTTCTCATGGGGTCTTAATTGCCTAGAGGCATATGCTACCACCTTCTCATTTTGCATCAATACACAACCCAGACCTTGGAAAGATGCATCACTATATATCACAAACGTATATGAATTGGTAGGGATAGTGAGAATGGGAGCAGTTGCCAACCGTTTCTTCAACTCCTGAAAATGCTTCTTGCATTTCTCACTCCCAATGACCTTGGCATTCTTACGAATCAAATAAATTAAAGGGGTTGCTAACTGAGAAAAACCCTTGATAAATCTTCGATAATATCTAGCTAATCCAGTAAACTCCTAATCTCCATCACCGAGGTGGGATGTGGCCAGTTCACAACAGCTTCAACCTTCACTGGGTCCACTGACATTCCATCTCTGGTGATCACATGCCCCAAAAACATTACCTTATTCAACTCTCTATAATCTATACAGAGTCTTATACTCCCATCTTTCTTCACAAACAAGACCGGTGCTCCCCATGGCGACACACTAGATCTGATAAATCTCTTATCCAATAATTCTTAAAGCTTCTTCTTCAGTTTCTTCATCTCAGCAGGCACCAATCTATAGGGGCCTTAGATATAGGGGCGGTCCCTTGGGCTAACTCTATGGAAAACTCTATTTCTCGGTCTAGTGGCAATCCTGGCAAGTCTTCTAGAAAAACATCTGGGTAGTCTCTCACAATATGTAGTAGCCTTCATAAATGAGATTAGGTGTGTGAGTGGTCTTCAACTTTCTCCTTGGAAAATAAAACTCGCACTTCCTTCTGGTTTAAACTTTATCAGTTTTCTCAAATAGTCTATAGTAGCATGATGAGATGCTAACCAATCCATTCCCAGGATAACATCAAAATCTAATATATCTAGGTATATCAGGTCTGCATTCATGGTATAATCACCTCCTAAAACTCCACAATTCTTGTAGACATATGTTGCTAGGAGACTACAACTTATAGGTGTAGAGACAATTAACTCACTATTTAATAGTGTTGGTGAATTGGTAAAGCTCCTAGCAAAGTGAGTTGATGCAAAAGAGTGTGTAGATGTAGGGTCGAAAAGTGCATGAGCAATGAATGAACATACCATAAGTGTACCTTCCACCACAGATGGCGATGCTTGAGCATCCTTCCTTGTCAGAGAAAAGACTCTTCCTTGGTTCCTCTAGTTTTTCTATACACTCTGTTGAGATTGAGCCTTTCACGGCGGAGCAATTGATTGTTGTGGGGCATTAGCTCAAACAATGCGGTTTCCTTCTGGTGCTCGCTCAGTTATCCGTTGATTCCTCATGGTTGGGCAATCTCTCTTGAAATGTCTAGGCTGATGATATTCATATCATCCACAATGAAGTCTACAATATCTGGAGTGATGGTTACCACATCTGGGGCAGGCAGATGACTTGTTTGGTTGGTTTACTCAATCACGACGAAAGGGAAATTTTGTTGCCATCGACCTTCCAAGCTGGTTCAAGGTTGACTTCTCAGTTGTGAGGCCTCCTTCAGTTCTTGGGCATTTAGCCGAGTTTAACTTCTTGTTGTGGGTTTCTTGGTACTCTAGTTGGTCCATCTCAATTTCAAATGTAGTCTCTACCAGCTTTACGTAGTTTCTTATTCTGAGGGCCACTCGTTGCAATCCAGACTGATCCCAATCCTGCTCATCACCCTCAACAGCTACCAGCAGCTCATTCTTCCATACCCTGTCCTCCTCCATCTCCACTTTGAACTCCTATGCAAGGCATACCCCCTCTAGGATCTCATCCTGTACGGGCTCCTTCTCAATGGCATGTATCCCTGGCTCCTCCTCTGGGTCTTCCACCTTGGGATCCTTCTCCTCACGATGCTCCACCTCACGTCTGCTTTGGAGTCCTCTGCCTTTGGCTCAGACTCGGATGTTTCCAACTCCTATCGGAGAAGAGATAAGGAACTACACCAAGTGCATTTCCTCAACCATCAGTGCTTGACACAGACTCTACCTACGCCTAAGTTCCCTTGGTATTCTGTGTAGGACTCTTAAGGTGTCAACCGGTGCTCTGATACTACTCTGTCACCCCCCTCCCTCCAAGTCATATCGAGGAGGGACCCAGGAGATACATAAAAATTGGGCATGACCCAATCGCAATAAGGAGAGTCAACTGCTCAATTTTATATACACTTATATATATATATAATATATATATATATATATATATATATATATATATATATATATATATATATATATATATACACATACAATAATACTGAAGAGTAGAATTAAAATAATAATAAAATATATACAACACCAATTACAAGGTTGACAATGTGAGTCCACGTATCACCGTAATAGCGTAAAAGCTAAAGGGACAAATAATACACCACAAAGTCTTATAATAAACTAAAATACACATTAGTACATATCCGACAACTCAAAAGTACTACAAAACTAAAATACAAAATTACTTCTACTATGATTGCCAAAGGATCTAATCTTCTTTGTTGGGTTTGGGATCCCTTGCCTTTGTCAACTGAATGACCCAATTGATGCGAAATAATAGGGTGAGCCCAAGGCCTAATAGGCAACCATAAAAATATCGGGTATAACATAAGGGGATAAAAGAAAGGAATATACATTGACATTTGAAATTGAACGAACAGATCTCAAAGATTAAGCTACCACTACTCATATGATGATCATTGATCGAAATGAAATAACATATGTCAACATGAATAATCAAGCTCTAATATTAGGATTCTAAACTTCCCCAATCATGGGATATATCAATAAACCATGTATACCTTTGTTTATACACCAACCGTGAGCATCCTCACATAGGGCATGTCCCCACGGACCTACTTTTATTTACCACCCACCTGAAGCTTACTTCACAAGGCATGATTCATGAATATAGAGTATCAACAAACTATCAAATGAAAGAATACTATCATTCTCAAAAATGAAGTCATCGAGCAAGTTGAATTACCATAATATGATCATTCATGGAATCTCAATGATATAATACCGAAATGAATAAATAACGGTATAGCAATAGCCAAACAATCAACAAATAGCCCACGCATGAAGTGATTCAAATAGAAATTTTGTTGCCATCGACCTTCCAAGCTGGTTCAAGGTTGACTTGTCAGTTGTGAGGCCTCCTTCAGTTCTTGGGCATTTAGCCGAGTTTAACTTCTTGTTGTGGGTTTCTTGGTACTCTAGTTGGTCCATCTCAATTTCAAATGCAGTCTCTACCAGCTTTACGTAGTTTCTTATTCTGGGGGCCACTCGTTGCAATCCAGACTAATCCCAATCCTGCTCATCACCCTCAACAGCTACCAGCAGCTCATTCTTCCATACGCTGTCCTCCTCCATCTCCACTTTGAACTCCTATGCAAGGCATACCCCCTCTAGGATCTCATCCTGTACGGGCTCATTCTCAATGGCATGTATCCCCGGCTCCTCCTTTGGGTCTTCCACCTTGGGATCCTTCTCCTTAGGATGCTCCACCTCACCTCTGCTTTGGAGTCCTCTACCTTTGGCTCAGACTCAGATGTTTCCAACTCCTATCGGAGAAGAGATAAGGAACTACACCAAGTGCATTTCCTCAACCATCAGTGTTTGACACAGACTCTACCTACGCCTAAGTTCCCATGGTATTCTGTGTAGGACTCTTAAGGTGTCAACCGGTGCTCTGATACTACTCTGTCACCCCCCTCCCTCCAAGTCATATCGAGGAGGGACCCAGGAGATACATAAAAATTGGGCATGACCCAATCGCAATAAGGAGAGTCAACTGCTCAATTTTATATACACTTATATATATATATATATATATATATATATATATATATATATATATATATATATATATATATATATATATATACATACAATATCTTGAAGAGTAGAATTAAAATAATAATAAAATATATACAACACCAATTACAAGGTTGACAACAGAGTCCTGAGAATACGAGAATAGCGAGAAAGCTAAAGGGACAAATAATACACCACAAAGTCTTATAATAAACTAAAATACACATTAGTACATATCCAGACAACTCAAAAGTACTACAAAACTAAAATACAAAATTACTCCTACTATGATTGCCAAAGGATATAATCTTCTTTGTTGGGTTTGGGATCCCCTTGCCTTTGTCAACTGTATGACCTGCGAATTAATGCAGAAATAATAGGGGTGAGCACAAGGCCTAATAGGCAACCATAAAAATATCGGGTATAACATAAGGGGATAAAAGAAAGGAATATACATTGACATTTGAAATTGAACGAACAGATCTCAGCATTAAGCTACCACTACTCATATGATGATCATTGATCGAAATGAAATAACATATGTCAACATGAATAATCAAGCTCTAATATATAGGATTCTAAACTTCCCCAATCATGGGATATATCAATAAACCATGTATACCTTTGTTTATACACCAACGGTGAGCATCCTCACATAGGGCATGTCCCCACGGGACCTACTTTTATTTACCACCCACGGTGAAGCTTACTTCACACAAGGCATGATTCATGAATATAGAGTATCAACAAACTATCAAATGAAAGAATACTATCATTCTCAAAAATGAAGTCATCGAGCAAGTTGAATTACCATAATATGATCATTCATGGAATCTCAATGATATAATACCGAAATGAATAAATAACGGTATAGCAATAGCCAAACAATCAACAAATAGCCCACGCATGAAGTGATTCAAATAGAAATATTATGGAAGCAACAAGGTATACAACTAAGCATTGAATATCAACTCGTAGGAATTTTAAGAAAATAATCAATCAAACTCTCAAAGAATTGAGAGGGAACAATGAAAGGTTACCTACCGTTCGTGTCGGGTTCCTCGGTATCGACAAACGAATCCAAAGGTATTGCTCCTATATATGCATACATGTATATCCATATGAGATTATAATCAACTAGGTCTTTATTATTTTCCCATCTTATAACTTATATTGAGATATACATGCTATGCTCAAGAAGGTAATACTCAACACTTATGATATGCACAAACAACAACTGCAGTGTTCATGTTGCAGATTGAGATGGATGGATGGGAAAGTAACTGATGCCCAAAATTTATGAAACTAGTATCATATAACTTCTCCATGTTTCTAGTTTTTAGGACACTGGGTGATTTGCAAAATTAATACATATAGCTCAAGTTATACTCAGAACATGCATGACATGTACAAACTATAAGTGCAGTTCATGTTAGCATATTCAAGTGAATAATTGAGGGGCCAAACAATATCCAAAATTAGTGAAACAAGTTTCAAATTATTTCTACAAGGCTAATTTCAGAATCAAAAATAAATTAATGCATGCAAGTTTCCTAGGATCTCATCCCACGGGCTCCTTCTCAATGGCATGTATCCCCGGCCCTCCTTTGGGTCTTCCACCTTGGGATCCTTCTCCTTAGGATGCTCCACCTCACGCCGCTTTGGAGTCCTCTACGCTTTGGCTCGGTTTCGAGATGTTTCCAACTCCTATCGGAGAAGAGATAAGGAACTACACCAAGTGCATTTCCTCAACCATCGCTGCTTGACACAGACTCTACCTACCTAAGTTCCCTTGGTATTCTGTAGGACTCTTAAGGTGTCAACCGGTGCTCGATACTACTCTGTCACCCCTCCCTCCAAGTCATATCGAGGAGGGACCCAGAGATACATAAAAATTGGGCATGACCCAATCGCAATAAGGAGAGTCAACCTGCTCAATTTTATATACACTTATATATATATATATAATATATATATATATATATATATATATATATATATATATATATATATATATATATATATACACATACAATAATACTGAAGAGTAGAATTAAAATAATAATAAAATATATACAACACCTGAATTACAAGGTTGACAACAGAGTCCACAGAATACCAGAATAGCAGAAAGCTAAAGGGACAAATAATACACCACAAAGTCTTATAATAAACTAAAATACACATTAGTACATATCCGACAACTCAAAAGTACTACAAAACTAAAATACAAAATTACTTCTACTATGATTGCCAAAGGATCTAATCTTCTTTGTCGGGGTTTGGGATCCCCTTGCCTTTGTCAACTGAATGACCTGCGAATTGATGCAGAAATAATAGGGGTGAGCCCAAGGCCTAATAGGCAACCATAAAAATATCGGGTATAACATAAGGGGATAAAAGAAAGGAATATACATTGACATTTGAAATTGAACGAACAGATCTCAGCATTAAGCTACCACTACTCATATGATGATCATTGATCGAAATGAAATAACATATGTCAACATGAATAATCAAGCTCTAATATTAGGATTCTAAACTTCCCCAATCATGGGATATATCAATAAACCATGTATACCTTTGTTTATACACCAACCGGTGAGCATCCTCACATAGGGCATGTCCCCACTGGGACCTACTTTTATTTACCACCCACCGGTGAAGCTTACTTCACACAAGGCATGATTCATGAATATAGAGTATCAACAAACTATCAAATGAAAGAATACTATCATTCTCAAAAATGAAGTCATCGAGCAAGTTGAATTACCATAATATGATCATTCATGGAATCTCAATGATATAATACCGAAATGAATAAATAACGGTATAGCAATAGCCAAACAATCAACAAATAGCCCACGCAAGAAGTGATTCAAATAGAAATATTATGGAAGAAACAAGGTATACAACTAAGCATTGAATATCAACTCGTAGGAATTTTAAGAAAATAATCAATCAAACTCTCAAAGAATTGAGAGGGAACAATGAAAGGTTACCTACCGTCAGGTCGGGTTCCTCAGATCGACAAACGAATCCAAAGGTATTGCTCCTATATATGCATACATGTATATCCATATGAGATTATAATCAACTAGGTCTTTATTATTTTCCCATCTTATAACTTATATCGAGATATACATGCTATGCTCAAGAAGGTAATACTCAACACTTATGATATGCACAAACAACAACTGCAGTGTTCATGTTGCAGATTGAGATGGATGGATGGGAAAGTAACTGATGCCCAAAATTTATGAAACTAGTATCATATAACTTCTCCATGTTTCTAGTTTTTAGGACACTGGGTGATTTGCAAAATTAATACATATAGCTCAAGTTATACTCAGAACATGCATGACATGTACAAACTATAAGTGCAGATCATGTTAGCATATTCAAATGAATAATTGAGAGGCCAAATGATATCCAAAATTAGTGAAACAAGTTTCAAATTATTTCTACAAGGCTAATTTCAGAATCAAAAATAAATTAATGCATGCAAGTTTCCTAGGGAGAGTTATACTCTCTACAATATAAAGGGGTCAGGATTGCGAACTCGTGCCAAGAACAGAAAACACCCACAAATCTATCTAATTCTTTTAGGCATTAAACAAATATCAAATTGTAACCATAATTATGACATATGTTCCTTAATAAACCTATTTTTAAATTCTAAAATTTTCTTTACTCAACCATAAATAGAAATTGAGATACATGCAAAATATCCAAGATGGGAAGACTGCATATCCTGTGCACATATATTGAATTTAATCTCAGATTTGAACTAGAAAATGACTTCAGAATTAAATAAAAATAAATTAAAATAAAAGATAATAGAGTCTAGTTTCTATAACAGAAAGGATTACTAGAAATGGACAACTATAGTGTGAGTTATGACAAAACACCAACAGGGTGTCTTGCAGGAAATCTTCTACACAAGATTGGGACTCAAATATCAACATGCAAGCCATGTCTACATGCAAGGATATTGTTCTAAGCTTAACCAGAGATATGAAACCTTTATTTATTATGTGTAAGAGTAATCACACAAGAAATTATGCATCAAGATGGTGATTTTATTAGCAAAGAAGGCTTGCATGCTCACAAATCACATGTTACCTTACATGCAAGCCTTGATCTTGCAAAATAACTCATGCATGCCTAAAACATTAACTTACGTTCATGTAACAACAGATCTAAACTCAAAATGAACATAAAAAAAAAGCTTTTATTGAATTTGATACCTAATAGAGAGGTTATATGCAAGAACTCTTTCAAAACTCCTTTCTAGCTTCACTAGAGCCTTTATCTTTCTTGGCTTGAGGGTTTAGAGGCTTGAGAGGAGAGAAATGGTGAAAATTTCTCAGAGTTAGAGGCTATTATGTTGCCAGCCAAGAGGAGGTGAAGGGGAGAGGGAGTTGGGTAAATTTCTCTGGGAGTTGGGTAAATTTCTCTTGGAAATGAAAACGAGAGAGAGAGAGAGAGAGAGAGAGAGAGAGAGAGAGAGAGTCATATACTCTAGCCCATGTGGAGGGGAATCTTAGAATATGGCAAATTGTAGGAGTTTTTGTGCAACTTTCCCCTTCCACTCATGGCTACCCAAATTATTTAGATATGATATTTATGCTATTTTTTAAAAACTTTTTGTCATTTTGGTTTAACTTTAATCAAGGTTTAAGCCTTGGATGGCTAGGGTTCTCGTAGGGTTAATATGCATGCTATAACATGACTAAGGAGAACTTTAATGAGAACATGGTAATAATTTAGTCTCATGATATTGAAAGATGTGAATGGAATTTGCAGATATAGGGATCAGTATCGATAATGGTATCTGAGTATCGAAAAGGATATGGAATATTAAACTAGTTGCAATGGGTATACGTGGAGATTTTTCAGAATAGGTTCTGAAATAAAAAAAAAAGCCAATTAAAAGGTGAAAAGTCTAACTAATAAGAGAAAGATCAATTGAATTGACAGCAAACAAGCCGATCATTTTGCGCATAAGGGCGCACAACCGAGAAAACTTTGGGACTCGCGGATCACATCTGCATGGCAGAGCTAGTATTGAGTCCTGAATGGGAGCAGAAAGATCTAGCTACAGATTATGTAATGGTACTAGGGACTACTGTATGGAGGTGTCCTCTGAGTTCTAGGAACAAATAGATCTTTCAGGATATTCTATATGCTCTCACTAAAAGTAAGGGATCGTCTCTCAATAATTAGGCTTGAGGGATTCTAGTTGGTTTCCGGTTTGTGGGTTACTTAGATTTGCTTCAAGATTTCTCTACTCATACAAGCCAAGCTAATCGTTTAGTTGATTTTAGAATGTGGCTTATTATTAGATAATCGGGTTATCTTCTACTTTTTTGTGACGTAAATTACGATTGAATCTAATTTATGGTATAGTAGACTAAGTCACATAAGAGGACACGTGAAGGCTCGCTAGGGGTGGCTTGCCTTGTATATGTACTATTGTCCTTCTACGAGTATGGTCTCATGGGTAAAATCACTAGAAAGTCATTTGGCAAGGCTATGAGCACCTCAATTGCAATTTGTTTACTCTGTTATATGCAAACTAATATTTATGAAGGTATAAAGCAAAACGCCCAAATTCCTCATGTTTAAAGAGAAACTCTATATACCATCATGTGTATGTGATTCGGTCCTAGTTGAGTGCTTGAATTTATTTTAAATGCTAAATCAGCAAGGTGGGTAATTAGTTATGCAAAAGTATTAGGGGTTTGTACACTAATCGTGAGAGAGTATATATCTTGAAAGTTCAGGAAACTATGTCAAGATAAAGAAAAAGTCATTCAGTTGATAGTATCCTATATTCTGCTACAAAATGGTGTTGCAGAAATGAGAAATTTAACTCCATAAGATGTGGTTCGGAATGTATTAGTTGACGCTAATCTACCCATTTGGTTTTATGTAGATGTACTATTTATGGTGACATATATTCTGAGTTGTGTACCTTCAAGATCGGTACAGTCGATACCCTATGAGTCATGGATGGCCGAGGGCCGGTGTTGGATCATTACGTCCATGAGGGAGTGTTGCTTTCATACACAACTTTTCATTGGATGAGAAGTTTGGACCCCTAATGTAAGCAAGTATTTTCATACTCTATTTTAGGCACTCTCTGGGTTGTGTTTACATGTAAGCAATATGATGAGACTGTGACCAAAAGAGTTATGGTATATTGAGTTTCTCGGGGAGGATTTCATGCACAAAGAAGAAATAGGTCAAGATTTGGGTTCATACGAGATTGAGGAGACTGTCATGGATCCAGCAATGGAGGAATTGGTTCCTCTACCAACTAGGGACAGTGGGAGGGAGATATTTTTTAGATGACTTGGAGCCATCTATGAAATCTCAACTGCCTTAGAGATCCTTCCATGGACAAGTACCCAAAAGACATTTGAGATGTATGGGGAAATGTTCATGATAATACAACATGGTAATACGGAGCCTAAGTCATGTAAGGACACTATTTCTGGATCTGTAGTGAAAGAGTGGAAAGCAGCAATGGATGGGGAGCTTAAGTTCATGAGGAAGAATCAAGCCTGGGACTTGATGAATCTTCCAAATGAATGTGCTAGACCACTAAAAATAAATGAATTTTCAAGGTCAAGCAGGACGGATGTTCATGTGATGCAGGCCACACTTGATAGCGAAAGAGTACACCCAAGTAGTAGGATGAGCTACTAAAAGAGGCGTTTTCTCCGATGGTGTGAATTGACTCTATTCGCATGATATTGACTCTTATAGCACAAATAGATCTTGAACTAGTCCAGATGGACATCGAGATAGCTTTTACCCTTACAAAATTGGAAAAAGATGATCTGTGTGGATCGACTTATGTTTCATAGCCAAGGGACTTGAGCACAAGGTGTATAAGTTAAAGGATCCTACATTGGTTTGAAATATTTTTTCCGATGTGTAGTGTTTTTAATCCTCTTAGACCGTGCTAGGTCATAGTTTCTAGACGATCGATTTGGACAGTTAGGTCCACCTATACTAAGCTGATAGAAGTTTGAGAACTTGTCGTCACATGTCGATGAGAAATTGCTAACTGGGTACAACATGGAGACCAGTGGGACTCCAATTGCTAATAGTCATGCTCTAAGTATAGAGCAATGTCCCAACATGAAAGCAAAAAGAAGCTAATACTAAGAATCCCTTGCAAGGAGTGTAGCCGATAGTCTTGTAAGTAGACAGTGATCAATACATCCTTTGCAGTAGAACTGATGAGTAGGCGTCGGTCTAACCCTAGTATAACTCACTGTGATGAGTCAAGAGGATCCTTAGATATTTGATTCAGACTACACTTTGTGAATTATGCTATGACAGCACGGGCCGATATCCTGGATGGGCAAGCGTTATTGTCTGGTTATGCTCTCTTACTAAATGACGGGATCATTTCTTGAAGTAGTAAGAAGCAGTAGTGTATAGCCTCTTTTCCACTTGGAGTGGAATATGTGGTGCTATATACAATGGATGCAGTCTAGTTGTGCAAATTCTTAGAGAATTTGACTGTAGCGCGACATGTAGATGATGATGTGGTTCTCGATTGTGATAGCATGTCGACTACTGGTTATACGATATGCCCAAATTAATTTGGGGAATCGAATAAAATCCAGATCAGGTACCATTTCATTAAAATCTAAGAGAAGGAGGAACTAAGTGTATCCGTATGAGTCAGTTGATCAGGGATCTACTAATAAAAGGAATAGCTGAGGAGCAGCTGGTGCAACACATTTGACCCTTATGGGCGACATTTTTAATGACGATTTTTACTTGAGACCTCAGACACTTAGGTTATTACGGATGATAGTTTTATAAGACATTACATTTTATTTGATTGTCTTTTTCTCATCTATATGCATATCTGGGATTGCTTATATCTTATTATTGCTTGATTATCACGGCATGGAGTATATGAGTATTATGATGTGTACAGGGGTACACAAAGAGCATTGGGTCCACTATTACAAAGTTATATCGCCAGTAGGAGCTCTTATCACACAAGAGATCCCCTTTAGAGTTGTGGTAGTTGCTGAATCTGAGACCAAGTGTCGAATGTCATTTGGCTTGGAGCAATGACTACACTATCGTGTTATTGGGTAGGACGATAGTGGGAGCACTCTATTGGTTGCCCTGACTAGGTCAGGATGAGGTTGTTGTATACTTATATGTTGAAGCGACCGAAGTGGAATTCCCACGTTCACTTTACCTATTTATTATCAGCCAAACTAGGGGTCTGACTTGGCACACGAGGTGCGGGCTTGTCGAGAGATCCCAGGCATATCGCGGGGCGATATGGCTGGACAAGTTCATTTTGGGGGTAATGGAACTTGGGTCTGTACAGTATTCATTTAATGATGTACGCACTCAGGGAGAGAGAAAAAATACCATCGCACGTTGCCACAGGACGTGTGCTTGGACTGGATATAAGGAGGTCGAGGGATGGATCCCTGCTCCCTTACTATGTGAGCCCTTATACATGACCATTAGTGATGGAGGGCAGTAACTGTACCCTTAGAGACAGTGGACTGTCTGCTGTCTGGAAAGACTGTTATGAGTGTCTGCTACTTTGGCTATTGTTTCCTGCTGCGATGAGACATTACCGCATACAGAGCAGTGTCAGGAAAGCGAGTGATTAACACACTCAACTATTCAGGGCTAGAGGAAGATCGATTGACATGTCTCCTGATTGCATCGCATGTGTAACTCATATTTACGCCAGGGGCAATGTTTTAAGAGTGCGATGAATCGAGGGCAGACCCGGCTTCATGCACGCTTCTTCGAGGGATCGAATGTACTTGAGCAGACATGGTTGATCAGATCTGTGTAAGAAATACCACATACTTACACTTTTATTTCGTTAGGGAGATCCTTGTGTCGGTCTTAACGGATCTGGCTACAAGGCTACCCGTTTGTAGGTTCTCAACGATCCACACTGCATTAACAATGTATGGACATAGTATTGATCAGAAAGGAGAATCTCAGGGAGATTTTGACTCGGGGAGTCAACAACTCAGGGAGTCTGCTTAGGGAACGAAAGATGACACACACTCGTTTGTGCGAGTGAGAGTATGTTAGTAATTAGTGGGGTCCGCCCAATTGAGTGGGTGGATCCTAAGTTGGCTCAAACCGGTTCTTTAGTAAACCGTTCCTAATCCTAAAGGGTTAGGGTTTTGTTCTCTACTCTATATATATGCACTTATATAGAGATTTAAAAACAAAGAGACATAGTGAGAAAACACATACTATTGTCATCTCCTTCCTCTTCAACAATCCTATGATTTATGCATTAGTTGCGGGGTGATATGCGGGGGTTTCTCATCGTATCGGTGTGGTCGCCCTCCAGCCGTTGTTCGAAAATCAAGAGTACATGTGTGGCAATCCTTCCAAAAGATTCGAAAGGTAATCTTTAAACAAGAGTTATTTTTATGTATGGTTTTCAATGCACCTCATGCTAACCCCACATTCATTATAAAAATTGTTAATCAAACAATGCATTTAATAAAATATTTAAGATTTTAATTTTGTGGGTCACCTTATAAAAAAACAAAATTGTGGATCACAATTTTTTCAATGTAAAGTTACAAGATCCTCACCAAATGCAAGGAAATATAAGTTCATGAAGTTTGTTCATTGCATTTCTAACAACTAGTATTATCTGTCGCCAAATTGATGATATGATTTTTGCATATAAGTATTTATAAAAATTCAACTATAAATTTTTACTACTATTTACAAAGTGCATATCCAAACTAGTTAATAAAATAATATACCAATTAGCAAGTTTTAACAATTTCCTATAATAGAGCCAAAAAAGATTTATGTATGTTTGATAAATGTTCAAATCATCATCTGCAAGAAGGGGAAAAAAGCAGAAGTATTTTCAAGGTTCAAAAATCTTACTTTAGCTTGAACAGTGGATAGAGGAGCAAAAATTTTACTGTTGTATCAATAGTGTTTTTAAGTTTCAAAATTTTAATGTAGCATGCATCCTGTTTAAGATTCAAAGTTGTACTATTGCTTGAATCCTGAAGTATATTGTAGTATGAATCGTATTTACTGTAGCAGTAGTGGATTATATTCCAAAGTAGCCAAACATGATCTAATTCATATGCTTCATCTCATTCTAAGTCCGCAGAGTTAATGATTAGAATAAAAAACATTGCTTTGCCATTGTATGCTAACATACCAATTTTACAAACAGAAATTCTTCTCTGGTTAAAGGCCACTCCGAAACCAACATAAGCTGTCAATTAATACAAATCTCACTCCTTTGAAGGAGTTCAAAATCAACTGCAGATCCAAATTATGAAGAATATACTAAATACTAATGCTTTGTAACCTTCCAAATAATAGATAGACACAAAGTTCTTCCAAAGTAATCAATGTAGGATTCAAATACAATTCTAAACTCCTACATAAACTAAGGACTCCTATTATGCTGCTATGATACCCACAATCTCAACTTTTTGCAAAGAAGGATACTATACAGTGTTGAGAGAATCCAATAATGATATCTTTTCTGGTGAACTTTCTCAAAAAATCTTGTGTTCAACCGGTGCTATCAGAAATCATCTATGCTCTATGTTAGTATCTCCACAATCTACAAACAAATGATAATGTTTCTTCAAGCAAGCAAGCATATGCTTTAATGAATGATTATGGCATGATACATAACAGAATCGTTTCACTTTCGCATCTGCCTTTTTCCTAAGTCTGCAGGATGAACTGTATATCACTGCTGTGTATAAAATTTTGTTATGCGTTCATCTCAAAAATGAATTCCTCAAACTTGGGCAGCAAGGAGTTCATTCCATGTATCTGGAATACCCGGAAGGCACCAATGCAAGCAATCATACATCCCCGGTTGGGGTCGAATACTAAACTTTGATACATGACCCTCACTCCTTAACTGTGACAAGGCAGTGATGTCCAAAAGCTTAACCTTAGTTCCCTTCACAGCATCCTCGATAGCTGGATCCGAAGAACTATTTTGATTCACCTCACTACCCCCAACCAATGGAAAAGTGTTATCACAGCTACCCCCAGTATTCCAATCCCCATTTTCAAAATGCCTAGGGGACATTGTCCTAAAGAAAACTTTCAGCCTAGGATATTGTGGAAGTCGTGAGTCTAGCCATTTTGCAATGCTGTGAATAGTCAGATTTTTTGCATTCCCAATCCCTGCAATTTTTTTATCAGTGTTAGGCGTTCCATTAACGTACATCACCCATCGGTTAGCAGTAAGCTTCCCTCTGTTCCAATGATGTCCAGTGTTGAGGACCAGAACATCAAACTTGGGGAGATTCTGCTGTAAGAATTGAACTGGGCGATCAAGATGCATAGCAACATTAGTAGCAGGGTCCGTCTTATTGATGGGCTCCAATGCACAAAGGCTTGCTGACCAATAGTATAGAATGGTAGTGTTGGTTTTTTGGAATCGGTAAGCCCATCCATCGGGTCTTTTGGCGCCCCGTGGAATTATAAGGCCATATTGCTTACCGATATCTTCTACTTCAGGAGATTCTCTTCCACCTGTGACCATACACATCAGAGATTGAAACTGCTGCCTTCCTAAAGAGTCCCCTATAAATGCTATCGTTTTGTGCTTCATCCTGGAGAAAGCCAACCAAGTAGATTTAACTTTGTGGAATACTGATTTATGATAAGCAGTTGGAGGAAAAATAATAGCTAAAGTTACCTTCTCAAGAACTTGGAGCCGTGAAAATCTGGCATCTCACAATCTTTCGGCTGCCATCGATAGTTCTCATAGGCGAAATCTGTGCGGTGATTAAGCCTGCAAGCCCACATCCCTGACAACCATTGCCTACAACCCGAACCTGAATATAATGGCCTCTTGCTGTCTGCAACCCATTTTCCCTTCGCGTAATCGCAATCTACAAGATTGATGGATTATTAATTTTTAGGTAACTGGAACTAGAAAAACACTAGAAACTGAGGTTAACTTGAAGACTCCCGACTTCTGATTGCAACTCGTATATTAGACAAATCATATTAAGGCAATTAGGAGAAACAATGAGCTAAATTACTGTAAAACAGCAATAACACATTATGACTTTTGCTCCCTTGCAATGCATAAAATGACGAACTCCGGTTGGTAGTTATATTATTCAGTGTAAAATAACAAGAAGTATAGATCTAAAATAAATATAAAAGAGAGTCTTCACTATGCATTAAGCAGGCATAATCCATAAGTAAACAGATCCAAAACATATACTGGCCTGATGGTTAATATCTACTATGAATATGAATAAGAACAATGTACATAACACCAAGGTTTTAAATATTGGATATCGGGGCGATATCGAACGCCAAAATCCATATCGGATTGCAGACATCGGGGAACTATCGAGAATATGATGTAAATATTGGAGTGGCATATCAGATGATGTGCATATATAATATAATATCCTAAAATGTAATATAATCATACTATATCGGGGAAATGTCACCAAATATATAGGGAAAATCATGACACATCACCCAAAAATTGCCAAAAGCAGTATACTATTTAGCGATAAGCCATATAAAAGGACATACTGGCCAACATATTGTCTGATACATAGGCTATGTCAGGGATATATCGCACAAAAATTGCCAAAATGCGCTAAAGGGTATTGAGACTATATCATTTAGCAGCAAGCCTCATAAAAGGATATATCGGCTTATATATTGACCATGTCAAGCATATTTAAAACAATGGATGCTAACCTTTATTTGTAGTAACCATTTTTAAGTTCTCTCCGTCTTTTCTTTCTCCAGCTGAGCTTTTTGCACTGCCTCCTGCAGGTGGAATACTAGGTCCTTGTTTGGAATTTATATTAGCTGAAGAATAGTCTTCTTTTGCTGGCTCTGATGGGATTTCCTTTATGGATAGTTTCGATGGGACTTCCTCTTTTGGTGGATTTGATTTGACTTCCACGATGAGTGGATTCTGCCTTGTAGAGTTATTCACAGGAGTAGTTTTGATAGAAATTACTGTATTAAAACAATAAAAACAGAAAAAAAAACAAAAAATTAGAACATGGCAAAACAAACTGTGAAAATCAAATGAATAAAAAGTAAGGACAACAAAGCAAGAAGAAAAACCTGGGGAAAGCATGCTGGAGCTCATCTCAAACTGTTCTACCTGCTGGAAATAAGTAGTCAAGTGTGGTGTTTTTTCCCATGCCCAAACAGCAAGTGTCAAGCAAATTAGAGCAGTGAGGCTGAGAGAGAGGTTTCTGACTCTCAATTTATATGGGCTCCCCCCTTTCATACCCTTCATAGGTAAGAGGAGCAACCAATTTTAACCCCTAAAACATAACCTCAATATCTCTCCCCTTGAAAATTCAGTTTACACTCTGCACAGGTTTCTGGGAATTAAAGAAAAGAACACCATATCAAATAAACAATGAAGAATTTGATAAAATATCATTAAGTTATGAAAAATAATCCAAACTAATGACAAAAGGAAATTAGTACGGACTATAAAACTGTGAATTATTATAAACTTCAATAGCACCTAACAAGTGGATGTACTACCAAGTACCATCCACATAAGAGAAAATTAAAACTTTTTCCACTTTGATCCCAGATATTTTCAATATTCCAGATTGATGCCTTAATCTTAATAGATACGATTGACACCTCATCATTTAAGCTTGGGAAAAAACCAAGCTTTGTTAGTTTCTCTATTTACTGATTAATATTCCAGAATTTGGATAAAACCCCATTAAATAACAAACAAATACTCCCAGGACATCCTAAAACATAAACTGGAAAATATATAAAATAATAGAAGGTGGGTTTTTGATCGAACTGAAGTGATTTGAGGTGTCAATTTATAAAGGGTTAATTGCAAACACACCCCCTGTAGTTTCAACGAGTTGCACTTACTACCCCTGTAGTATGTATTGTTGCGTTTACACCCCCTGCGAATTAACTCCGTCCAACTCTGTTAATTTTAGATTTGCACGTGTCATTCACGTGGTGACAAATTACAACAATACCCTCCCTCAGTAAAACCTCAAACTTACCCTTTTACCTTTTAGTTTCATCTCTCTTCCCCTTCGTTTTCCCCAAATTGACAATGACGACCCGGTGGTAAATTCTTCGATGAGTTGTTCGACGACGAAATCGTCGGCAGCGAAATTGTTCGACGACAAAATCTTCAGCACTCACAGTCAGGGCATACATCTCTAGGGTCTTCTTTTGAAGGTAACCTAAACCCTAGTTTGTAAACAAATTTCATTTTCTTAATCTTTGATTTTCTCTATTTTCTTAGTTTGAGCAATTGCAATATGTTTGCGTAACTTCTTAATTAATGTCGTATTTTATTTTCCTGTTGATTTTAGTGTTTAAGAGTAGAATTCTTTTCCATCATCAATTTCTTCTTCAACTTCATGAAGTAGCTTGGTGGTGTACTCAATTTTTGTTTAGTGTTATACTAAGATTTTAGCTTTTGCATTTAATTTGTCTCACATTTACATAATATAATTGAAGGATAACTTTTTCAGTAAGTTTAGAATCTGACGTTCTTCATAAAATATTTTTGTTCCCAACCTCAAATAATCTCTCGATTAGCATTAGCTAATTTTCTAAGTGGAATGGTAGATAGGTATCTAATTTTACTGGTGGTATTTCTTGGGAGATAATCGACTTGTTTTCCATGTGTGGGTATGATGATCATCACCCCTAGAGATTGTCTTAGTAGATGTTCATGCTACTGAAATTTTAGTTGAATATGCTCTTATCAGTGTTTTTCCTTACAAGGGGTAATGTAGATGAAAGTAAGTGGTGGATTACCGTATCCCTTCTCAATGTAATTGTAATCACATCTATGGCATTTTTATTTTACTTGTGTGGTAGTTGCTGTGAACATCTTTCATTAAATTGATAATTATATTATAGCTTATTTTTTGTGTTTTCCTCTTCCTGTCCATATGTGGAATCTTCAATATGGTTATATATATATTGATTTGTTTAGTGGCTAATTGAGACACGTATTATAATATTGATTGGTGTATTCTTTATAGTTTGGGATTAGTGTATAGATATAGATTCGTTTAGTGGCTAATCGATTTGTTTAGTGGTTATTTGACACATGTTATGTTTTTTTACCTTATCAAAACATAATGTACTTTGTTTTATTTATTGTAGGAAAGTATGGTTCTTTTTTATATAATTATACACCATGGTGGAGGTGAGTTATCACCTAGAGGAATGTTATATAGGGGGTCAACTACATGTACTGAAAAATATTGACCCCGACATGTTTGGGTGGTTTGACCTCAAAGATACCGTGCTTGAATTAGAATATGGGGGTAAGTTCAAGATTTATTACAAACTTCCGGGACACCAACTAGAGTGGATCTACGATGATGGGGGGCTAATGAAGTTGATAGGTTATGTGAATGATGGCGATGAGGTGGATGTGTATGTGGAGCATGACATCAATATTGCAAATATCCATATTGTTGCCCCAAATGAAAAAGATAATGAAGAACCATTTCCTAGAGAAGATGAGGAAGTGAACACATTTGAAGACCATGTTCAAGACTACTTGCATGACGATGATAACCGGAGTGGGAGTGACACTAGTCGTAGTGGAGGTGCGAGACTAGAAGGAAGAGATGCTCTTCAAAATGAAGAAACCTCCACCCCGTAAGTAACCTACTATATTATAGGGATTTAATATCTTGTATTTAATATCTTGTATTTAATATGTTTGTGATCATAATGGTTTTTTTGCTAATTTTTTCCTATCTATTGCAGAGGATGTAACAGATTATTCAGACAATGACATGTTGAGGAGTTTATCAGATCATTCTGACTCAAATGACGAGGATATAGTGAGATATCCCCAGTACAAGTCAAATGCCGATGTGGTTGAGTTATGTGAAGGACTAGAGTTCTCAAATGCTATAGAATTTAGAGAAGCTCTAAGAAATGATGCTTTCAAACATGGTTATGTATACAAGACGGTGAAGAATGAGTCTGATAGAGTTACTGCAAATTGTGTTAATAGCTCTTGCTCTTGGAGAATACATGCCTCGTGGGATCGAGAGAAAACTAATTTTCAAATCAAAAGGCTAAATGCAGTTCACAATTGCCAATGGATCAATAGAAGCAGGAGGTTGGACAGTTCATTTTTGAGCAGAAAATACATTAAACTTACTAGAGATGATCCACAAGTAAAAGGGAAAGATATTGTCAAAGCAGTAAAGAGAGGCAGTGGTTTGAATATATCTAAGTTCCAAGCATACAGGTTGAAGAATTGTGTATTAAATAAGGTTTAAGGGGAATTTGGTGAACAATACTCTAGGATTAGACAATATTATCGGCTTCTACTAGAGAATAATCCGGGAAGTGTGGTGAAGTTGATGGTGGATAAGGTATATCCTTCATGTCCACCAAAGTTCGAAAGAATTTTTATAAGCTTGAAAGCTTCAATTGATGGATTCATGAATTGCAGACCAATCATTGGGATTGATGGGTGTCACATAAAACATGAAATTGGAGGAGTAATTCTAAGTGCTATTGGACTTGATGGAAACAACAAATTATTTCCTATTGCATGAACAGTGGTAGAGGCTGAATGCAAGTCATCGTGGGCTTGGTTTTTACCGTATTTAATGGAGGCCATAGGTCAAGTTGAAGAGGGAGGGCTAACATTCATGTCCAATCAACCGAAGGTTAGCAAACTTATCTTTTACTTTTTTACTAAAATAGAGCATAATCTGAAACATGTTCCATTTCATCTTATCGAACTAAAACTATGAACTGAAACCATGTTTCAGCCGTAATCAAACATGATTTCACTCGACCGAACCTTAATCGAAGCCATATTTCGATTCGAACCGAACCTGAACGGTAGAGCCAAGGCTATGTTTCAATTCAGAACAGAAACAAACACGTTCTGTTCTCATACGTATGATATTTAGAAAATTATATTCAATTAAAAGTTTATTGATGCACAAAATTTTTTGAAATGTAGGGATTGTTGGAGGTGTTTGATAAAGTTTATGGTCACGCCGATGTTCGTTTTTGTGTGCGCCATATGTATGCCAATTTCAAGGATAAATTTAAATGTGGAAAGTCACTAAAAGATAAGATTTGGAAAGCGGCATTTGCATATAACGAAGTCCAATTCAACAAAGCAATGAAAGAAATTTAAAAGGAGCACAAGGATATCAATGACTAGATGCGAAACATGTTGATAATTGGGCTAGATGGAAATTTCGTCCACATGTGAAATGCGATACGATTACTAACAATTTCAGTGAGTCATGGAACAAGTTGATATTGGAAGCACGTGACCAGCCTATAATAACATTGCTCGAAACAATAAGAAGGCTTATTATGAGAAGGCTTCAAACCAAAAGAGAGAGTTTGGTGAAATGGGAGGGGAAATATGTCCGAGAATCATGGATAAGTTGCAGGTAGTTGAAGATGAGAGTAGGCAATGTAGGAGATTAGAAATACGAGGTAGAGCACAATGATGTTTGGTCCGTTGACCTTGAAACAAGACAACGTAGTTGTGGACAATGGCAAATCAGTGGAGTGCCATGTATTCACTCTGTTGCAGCGATTATAAAGAAAAGAGTACACATTGAAGATTACATTGACTCATGTTTTGCTATAGAAACATATAAGAAGACATATGATGGGTTGATATACCCAATTCCTGGAATAAACCAATGGCCTGAAGTTTCTGAAGGGGACAAAGTGTTACCACCACCTTTTAGAAAACAACCGGGAGACCTAAGAAGAAGAGGATAAAAGCGGTTGACGAAGACGCTGAGAAGAAAGGTGGGTTTAGAAGGCAATATAAGATGATGAGATGTAGTAGATGCAAGCAACTCGGTCATAACGTCAGAGGATGCAAAAATGGTAGAGTAATGGAGACTAGAGATGGAGATCAATAAGAATGTGGACAAGATGGAATGGATCATGCAGGCCTGTGGAGAAAACAAAAGAGGGTGATCTCGGTCTTGGTTTAGAGTGGGATGACGGTGGCATTCTCAACAAGTTAGCTACTAAACAATTTAAAGTGAGAAAAGGTATTATTTTTGTTAGTAACTCATAATTATCACGCACTAATTTGATACTTCTTTCTTATATAAGCATGTTTAATACTCTATATGAAATGGTTATAATGTATTGTAATATGCCTCTTGATCTGATCAAATATGTGTTGAGAGTTGTTTTGTTTAGTCCCACATTGAAAAGAGTAGAAGAATGGGCCCACTACCTCTTGTATATATAGACCCCAATACTAATGAATAAAATTGCACATTTCTCTTGATTTGCCCTGTTTTTAACATGGCATCGAGCCTCAAAACCCTAGCAGAAAAAATTACTCTTTATCATCGTCAGCGCCCATTTGTTCATCCGCGTCGGCGCCATTGTTCACCGCCAGAAAATCATTTCATCACCGTAGTCCTTATCGTCTTCATCCTTTGGCGATTATTTCCTTCGTGAAATAATCCCTTTTGGCGATTATTTCCTTCGTGAAATAATCCCCTAACCCTAGCCGTCATTCCTTTGGCGATTATTTCCTTCGCGGAAATAATCCCTCTGACTTGACCTCCGGATCAAACCTTGCTTTGATCCCCGAAGAGTGATAATTTCGCTGGTCGATTTCACTCACTTTGACGATTATTTCCTTCGTGAAATAATCCCTTGATCGCGTAGCCCCCTTGTGTTGAGGAGATGAGATGAACGGGGAAAAGTGGATGATGAGAAGAGGGTGATGTTTAGAGACGAGGAAAGTTGAAGGTCGGGTGTGGGATCTAGATTTGTGGATCGGGTGTGAGGAACCGAACACAAATTAGATCGATGGAGACCGCACAAACCCGATGATCGAACTCATCAAGAAGTTGAACCCGAGGATGTTTCAACTATAATGCGCTCATGAGGATGACAATGGAGAGGGCTCAACAAAATCACCAAGAAGGTGGAGCTTCCACCTATCGACGGAAGCTCGGGCGGCCGACATATCTCGAAGTTGGTCGCTACGTGAGATATACCCTTGTAAAGAGGAACCGGAAGGATATCCGACGGAGAGAAGATCGAACCTACCGAGGGCTCCAGAAGAGATGAGTGGAAGTCCACTCATATGTTGGTGTATATCCGCTTCTCACTCAGTAGTCCACCCAATTGCGCCACGGTAGATGGCCTTGGGAAGGTGCGTGATGTCCGGGAGAAGCCGAGAAGGACCTATGATGGGGTGGAAAATAACCCGAGGGTATTCCAAATCGAAAAGGAGATCGCCATACCCGTGGAGAGACGATCAGACAAGAGTATGCCACGGCCCGGAATGCTTGTGGTGGATCACGATCACTTCGCCCCTGCAAGTTGCAAGGACCCCGAGTGCAAGAAGCACGAGGCCTCTTTGCGTAAGAGGACCATGCTATTCCTCCAGACTTGGCTCCATTATTTGAGCAGAGGACGGCGATGCTACTAGCCCGCACGAAGATTCCATCTCGAGGCGCCTCGCCATGATACAGAAGAGAGCCGACGTGCTACAGGCCGACAGTGGACTTTCTGGGAGAAGTCAAGATCGGTGGTCTCAAACCAATAACACTGGATTTAGAAAGTAGACTAAGCGGTGCTTTAAGCTGCGGAGAGGTAGGGCATCCGAGACAAATGTGCTCTAAAATCCAAAGGGAAGGCGGGGTGGACGTGGGCCGGAGGGCCGTTGACCGTGGAGAAGCCGGAGATGGAAGAGAAGGCCATCGGGCGAATCTGTCGGTGGTAGAGGAGGAAGAAGCTGAGATGACTTTTACTGAGGAGAATCGAGCTCTTGGCGATCGAGAAGGAAATAAGCGATGACGGCGTCCAGGGTGCATCTGCTCTCGGAGGAGACTATGTAAGTTCACGCTCTTCAGCGCACAAATAAAGGTATGAACAACACATGCCCTTGCATCCATGGCTGCCACTAGATCCACAGACTGGATAATGAATTCTGGAGCATCTAGAGATGTAACTGACAATGCCAGTGAGTTCTCGTCTTATACTCACTTGGCAGAGCAAGAAAGTATCCAGATTATGATGGTACAAAGACAGTCGTATTCCGTAGAACCGGCATTATACTGTGTTCCGTAATACTATCTAATATTTTGCATGCTCCTTCATTTCCTCGTCACTGCTATCCATTAGTGCCATTATCCTTCAACCGAAATGTGTTGTTTCTTTCGATATTTCTAAGATGATCTTTCAGAGAAGGGGACAGACGAAGACTGGGACCGACATTACATGAGCGACGTGGTACTGGACCGTGAAGTGGATGGATCAACAATACATCTATGGTCAGGACGGAGCGAGGAACCGAGGTGTGCGTAGAGGATGAGTTGATGCTACATCATAAACGGATGGAACATCCTTCATTTAGTATTCGGGTAAAATGTATCCAACCTTATTTCAGAAAGCAAATTAACAGAAGCTTCAGCAGGATGCTTGTGAATTTGGGAAGCTTACTAGAAGCTCTTATGTTAGTTCGGGTAATAGGAGTTTCTATAGTTTTGAGGTGATACATTCTGACATATGGGGACCTTGTCCAATAAATTCTATAAGTGGATGCAAGTATTTTGTTACATTTATTGATTATTTTTCTAGAGTCACTTGGATGTGCCTAATGAAAATAAGAATGATGTAGTTGGTTATTTCAAAACTTTCATAGCACATCCGCACTAAGTATGGTGCGTTGATAGAGGTGTTGAGGTCGATAATGGAACGAGTATACCAACGTAATATTTGGGAGTATCCGTCACCAAGGGATACAACACCAGACTACATGCACATACACCCCAACTCAAAATGGGGTAGCGAGAGAGGAGAATAGACATCTCCTAGAAGTTGCTAGAAGTATGATGATGACAATGAATGTCCCAAAACGCTGTGGGACAAGCGCTTTGTCTACCGCCACTTAATCAATAGGATGCCTTCGAGTGTATTGAAATGGAAATCTCCGCGGAGACATCGAAGGGAGACAACGGGACCCTACCATTGAAGGTGTTTGGTTGTGTGTGTTTTGTGAAGGACAATGACCATCCGCTGAGAAACCGACCCCGTGACTATGAAGTGTATGTTCGTGGATACCGCATACGCAAAGGTATGTCCGCTGGAGTCCAATGAAAAAGGTCGCTTGTCAACATGGATGTGAGGTTTCGAGACTCGAGCCATACTACACATTTGGGGTAACTTCACCCTTTGGAGACTTGCCCGACATCGGAGGTATAAGGTGAGGGGGAGAATGGTGAGAGCTCAAGGGGGTCAATCCCACTTTCGATTCCTTACTCAGAGGAGCAGGAGGATGAGAACGAAGGGGAGGAGGAGGAGATAAGGGATGTTAGGCCTACACCAAGAGGAGTTGCCTACACCAGAGGAGTTACGCATACATACGTAAGGAGGAGGAAGCAATGAGGTGACTACAAGGTGCGTGAGGGGAGAATGGTGAGAGCTCAAGGGTCAATCCCACTCTCATTCCCACCAAAGGAGCAGGAGGATGAGAACGAAGGGGAGGAGGAGGAGGAGATAAGGGATGCTAGGCCTACAACTGGGAAGAGTTGCCTCACAAGGAGGAGTTACGCATACGTATGAGGGGAAAGGCCGAGGTGCCTACAAGGCCGAGGTGCCTACAAGGCCGAGGTGCCTACAAGGCCGAGGTGCCTACAAGGCCGAGGTGCCTACAAGGCCGAGGTGCCTACAAGGCCGAGGTGCCTACAAGTGCAAAGTGCTCATGTAGTCAAGTGTCTACCCCTCGTCTCCGCCTCGCTCCAACTCTTGAGACACCTAAATCATCCTCCACTTCGTGATATCATTCCTTCTTCTCCTACCACTGCTCACACTGTTCTGTGAAGGAGGACTACTCAGTAATGCTGTTCAAGACAGACTGGTCCGACTCTGCCTCCCTGTGAGAGTAGTGTGCCCATTTCCCCTGCCCTGGGACTGGACCCGGCCACTCACAGGACCCTTTTGGGGAAGGACTGGGTCTTACCACAACCCATGGGTGGGTCAGTCAGTGTGGATTTTTAAATTTTTTTCCTTTTAAATTTTAATTTATAAACTATATTAACTTTGTATTTGTATCTATTAAATTATATTTAAATTATTTCTTTTCTATTTTACTCTTTGTTTAAAATAATATATATACACACAC